>PVLC010013631.1:0-41213 GCA_004027655.1 Graphiurus murinus | reverse complement strand
AATGAGAATTTATGAGAAATTTATAGCCAATACAATCTTTAATGGTGAAATACTGAATTACTAGAGCAAGGTGACAATTCTCACTTTTATCACTTCTATCTGACCTTTGCTGGGAGTCAAGAAAAAGAAACACAAGGCATAAAGATCAAAAAGGAAGAGGAAAACTTCCTACTTCAGATATCTAATTGTTTACATAAGAAAACTCAATGAACCTACAGAACTATTATTAGAAATAATAATTAAATCTACTAAGCTACAGGATTTAAAATTAATATAGAATTATTTGTATTCTTATATAAGAAGTAGAACATACTGGAAAATATTTTAATTCCATTTACATTAATGCCAAAAGTTATAAAATTAGAACAAAGATAATAAAAGATATCCAATGATTTTTGCATTAAAAATTATAAAATACTGCTAAGAGAAAATTCAAAAGACCTAAATGATTGAAAGATAGCCCATGTTCATGGCAATTATCCCCAAGTCAATTGGTAGATCTAATGCAATTCTAAACAAAAGTCAAATAGGTGTTTTTTTTTTAAAAAAATATTTTTTGTAAAAATTAGCGAGTTGATTTCTAAAATTAATAGGAAATACAAAAGGCTTAGGAAAGCCAAATGGCTAAAATTTTAAAAAAATACAGAAGTTTTTCTGATTTCAAAATTGGCTATAGAGCTGCAGTTTGAAGTTGACAAAAATAGACATAAATCAATGGAATAGAATTGAGAGTCCTGAAATAGACCCATATACATATGGTCAAATGATTTTTCCCACTTGTTTTATTCATTTTGATTTTCTTCTTTTACTTTTATTTACTGTGTTATTGGTCAATTGATTTTTGACAAAAATATCAAGGCAATTGATGGGGAAAAGAATATTTTTTTAACAAATGATACTGCATTACTTAATATCTGTATGTAAAAAAGACATCAATTCATACTTCATATCATATACACAAAAATTAAATATTGATCATAGAACTAAATTTAAAACCTAAGAACATGAAATTTCAAACAAACCAAACAGGAGATCTCGAGCAAGTAGTTTTATTAGGTAGCACACCACAAAGCCAAAACATAAAAGAAAAAAATCTCAATAAGTTGGATTTCATCAAAATTAAATACCTTTGGTCTTCAAACAATAAACTCTTAAGAAAATAAAAAGCTAACCACAGACTGAGATAGAGTATTTATATATATATTAGACAAAGGACATTTGTACAATGTATAAAGAATACTTACAACTTGATAAGGAGACAACTGACCTAATAAAAATGGGCAAAATATTTGAGCAGCCACTTCACAAAGGAAAATCAAGTACATCAAAGAATATATAACCATATCCTCAGCATCATTAGTCATGAGGAAAATGCTCAATCTCTACATTTCCATCGCATTGGTTATATTTAAAAGGAATGATCACAGAGAGTACTAGGTGAGAATATAGAGCAACTGGAACTCTCATACACTGCTGATAGGAATGTAAACGGCATAACTACTTTGGAAATCCACATATCAATTTCCTAAAAAGATGAACACACCATTTACCATATGATCCAACCATTATACTCCTAAGTATTTTCCCAAGAGAAATGAAACATGTATTCAGACAAAAACTTGTATATGCATGCTCACATTCATCTTAATTTAAGAGCAATGAAACTAGAAATAGCTGATAGCTGAAATGTCTATCAACTGCTTAACAGAAAAACAAATCATAGTATATCTATACAATAAAACACTACTCGGCAATAAAAAGGAATGAACTAAAGCTGGGCATGGTTGGGCATACTTGTAATCCCAGTACTTGGGAGGCTGAGATAGGAGGATCACAGGTTTGAGGCCAGCTTCAGGCAACTTATTAAGGCTCTCATCAACTTAGTGAGGCCCTCAGCAACTTAGCAAGATCCTGCTTCAAAAAAAAAGTAAAATAAGTCTATTGTAAAATTTGAAGACATATGAACCAATCCACCGTGACAGAAACGAAGGTCAATGGTTGCCTGGGAACAAGAGAAGGCTTTGGAGGTAGTGGAATGTTCATTTTCATGATGGCTGAGGTGTTTTTGTGAGTGTATACATGAGTCAACATTGATGAAATTGTACACTTTAAATTAGCCTGGTTTATTGTATTCCATTATACCTCGATGAGGTTGGAAAAATCATAATGTGAACACACAAGTATAGAGGCTTATATCAGAACAGTATGTATGAGTGATGGTATTTTGCCATATTTTTTCAAAAAGTTGCACACACATAAAATTTTTATATGAAGTGGAAATCTTTGAGCTCATTCCCAGTGGTTACTCTCTGATCTATTTTTTGTATGTCACTGCATATAGTTTCTGTATTTAACATTCACATGAAAGCATCATAGTGTATATATAAATCTTCATTTATGCTTATTTCATTGGCAGACGTTACAAAGCTACTACATGTTGGCAAGGATATGGAGACATAGGAATACTCACTCACTGCTTCCGCAGGTGGGAGTATAAGACTACTCAGTCAAATTAAATACGCATGCACCCTAAGACCAGCTGGTTCCACACCTGGGTCTACACCCCTACGAAATCCTCGGTTCAGAAGGGGACTTATGAGAGAAAATGCCCTGTAGCATTATTAGTGGCAATGAAGCATTGGAGGCAATCACAAGACATGAGAATAGATTTTAAAAATAGTGGAAATACACTAAGTACTCTATAGCAGTCATTGGCAATGGATGAGGCATGCTTTTAATAATCTGGATAAACCTTATGGCTGAACATTCTGTTTCCCCTTTCAGATCCTCTCTGCTTTCTGTTTTGAGAATCTGACCTCTATGGTTAAAATAATGGGCTCTTCTGAATTCTAGTTTGGTTTGAGTAAAGGAGGACTTTGGTAGAAAGAAGGATGGAGGAGATAGTGAAAAGAGGGAATTTGTTCCCCTGCCTCCCGATCTGCTGAGTGTTCTCAGTAGTATCTTACTCCTCACATCAACTTCTTATACAGGATCTCCAGGGTCAAGGGACCTTTCCCCGATGTCATTTTTGGGGCCTGGCAATGTTAAGAGCACAGTTGCCACTGACCCTGGGTACAGCATTACCACTTAGTTTGCTTTCGCCTCACATCTTTGAAATCTTTGCAAGTAAATCTTCCTTGAATTATCCTAAAATTGGGTAGAGTGGATTTTTTCAGAATCTAGTACAACTAAAAATGGGCATTTTCTATGATGCTGACATGTCACTCTTGGTTATAATCTAGGGAATTGTGATGATATGCACTAGGAGAAATCCACAAAGTTGTTCAGTGTGTGTGTGTGTGTGTGTGTGTGTGTGTGTGTGTGTGCGCGCGCCCGCACATTCTGTAAACATTTTAAATGCGGTAGCTATTTCAGCCAGTTTATTTTTCAAAAACATTGGAAAAGATACTACCAATTAAGTAACTTCAATTAAATAACTTCAGACCACTGGCCCAGAACATTTTCATTTATTTTTGGTAATAGGAGGTAGAAAATCCATACTTTCTAAAGTTTGAGTAAAAGTTATTTTTGGAAGAGAACAAAACCTCACAATCTTATACTTTCAAAACACTTGAGGTAAAATTGTACATCTACCTGAGTGGTACAATTGTTTCATCTACAAACAATAGAGCATGGTTTATTGTGCTTGATCACATTATAATGCATCTGTGCTTCATGCAAAGCAGAAACAAATGAATGTAAAATGAAGCTGTTTGGTGAAAATGACTTAGCTCTTGATTTTAATTTTCTAAGTTAATGAAAACAAATTGATATCAATGCAGATGTATAACATGACTCAGAACATATATCAACTATCCTGCTCAAGAACTTGTCTATATTTTCCTGATGCTTCTCAGTATGATATCATGTGTTCAATTGTCCCTTCATGTGAAGACTACTTTCATGATTTAGTGGTGGTAAAATGACCTATATTTAATCCTGAGAATCTAGGTATCCAGTCAGTATCTGAACTGCCTCAGTGGTGGGCCAGAAGATGAAAAAGTTTCTTTAACTTTTGGGTTGATCCATGTTTCCTTATTTCTGAGTGGGTTCTCAGAAAGCATCTGCAGAGGCAATTATGGGTAAAAAACTGCTAATAATTGCGTGTTTCCTTTCGGAGGCCTTGGAAACTTGGCTGGTCCTGGGGAACCAGACAACATGGGGATGCAAAAGAGAAATCCCACTTCACTACATCCTGAACAAATATATCCTGAATCAATGTCTGCCATTTTTTTTTTAATTGGTGTATTGTAATCATACATCTTTGTTAGGTGCAAGCTGGTAAAGGCATACATGCACACATTTCTCACTTAACCCTTCCCCAATTCCCACCCCACTCCCTCACCCTTCCTCCTTCTCAAGTTCAGTTTAGTGATTGACTTTGATATATTCTTTTTAGAAAGAAATTGTTAATATCTATATGAATAGAAAAGTTCAATATAATAGCTTTTAAATTTTTTCATTCAGATGAAAATATTGGCATATATTCATCTACTATTGATGTTCAATTCCCCAAAGGGATAAATATTACAGCTTAAAAGTACTGACCTCAACGTCTGAAACATCTAAAAGCTGTTTGGTTCACATTACACTCTTAGCAGAAAATAATCAGTAGTGCAAAAATTAGCTAAGGGACAAAATATTTTCCTGTACCATTCCTCTAGCCAATGTAAACGAATTGTGAAATCTCTGTACAGTTGATAGTGCAAGACTTTAATTTGTTTGTCCTGTTGTTTATATATATTTTTGGAGTGCTGGGGCTTGTTCCCAAGGCCTCATGCATGCTAGGCAAATACTTTACCACTGAGCTACATCACTAGTATAGCAGAGAAAGGAAGAATTCAGGTAAGAGGTATCTTGTGTACTGAGTCTGTACTGTATGTCAGCACTGTGGATAGAAGAATGCCATTTTGAGGTTAGGAAAGCCACTCTTGCTGGGGTGGGTATCACCGTCCTCTCCTAATAAGAGCAGAGACATGGATGACAGTCTGATGAATTATTGTGCACATCACTCTTTGTGCCCATCCAAATTTCATCTTCTCATGTTGTTTTAATAACATTACCTTCCTGTGGTGAATCCATCCATATGGTAAGTTAGGCTGGTCTCATACCTCTGCCAAAGCCAAGGGGTGGGCATGCGATTTAGGCTAATCTCAGTACTCCATTCCTCTGTCCACAGTAACTGGACCCTGAAGCTTCATGTAACCCAAAGCTGGCTAATCAAAATAAATTCCAGCTCATTTCTTCCAGACTTATTGGGATAAAGGATTTCTCTTTTAGGGTTGCCGAAACTACAGAATATGAGTCTTCAGCTGCTAGGCCATATAACTTGCCACTTAGTAGAGAGCTTACTGAGAGAAGGCACCACACCATGCCTGAAGGCACTATGCTCTTGAGCTTCGGTATAGATTTTCTGTTTCACACTTAGGCTAAAGCGTTGTGTTGTTTTGTTTTTTAAGATGCAACCTAAAGAATTCGGAAGACTATTATTGTAATCCACTAAGGGATTGGAGACAAGTATGCCTTTGAAATCATAGACGTCCTCTACTTAGAAGAAATGTATGTGGACTGAGACAACTTGTCTAAACTCTGAGATTCAGATTTACAAGCAAATGTAATATTTGTAAATTGCTCCATAAAGAATCACTTGTTCAATAGGAAAAGTCTGAAAAATCGGTACATGATTTATCTAAGTATATGTTTATGACTTAACTCCAGCAGTTGAAGTCATGAGACAGTAACATTTCTTGGTCTCATACCCAAATTGGAGTTTCAATTTATTTGAGAGGCGCATACATCTCAATATTTGCAGGAAATGCCAGTTGGAGCTTTTCTGTTGTGTTATGGTATGGATGCTTAAGTTTCCAAGGCCTATGAAATTTCAGTCGCTGAAATCAAAGGGTAAATGCCATGAAGATGATAGCATTGTAGGAAGTCTGGACCTTCAGATTTAGCTACATAAATTCTGAAAGATACAGCGACTCTCACTCACCAGTCTACCAGAGAAGATGCACATTAAAGACATCAGAACTTGTTTTTGAGATGTATTTTATAGCTTCAGCAATATCTGAGTCTATCTTAACTGTAAATACATTTTTTTAAGATACAGTAGATATAAAATAATGCTCCTCCCCCTCCCCAAAAGACATGTGTAGAAAGTTCATTGGTCTCTGTTATTTGAGGTTATGTGTTGAAATAAATAACATTATTCTTTTTCCTAGAATGTTATGCTAGATGAAGTCCCACCTGACAAACCCTGCTTGTTAAATGCTAGTGTCTAATGGGTAAATTTGTAGAAAATGTTTTCTGTTCTTTTTCTTTTTGTCTAGAACTATTTTCAAATGATCCCAGGAGCTATTTTCAGACTGTGCAAAAAATATCAGAAATGTCCAATTGGAACAAAGATAAATTATTTAATTTCAAACTTGCTTTATGAATGAGTTCAGATATTCACTTACTAAATACATAAAACCAGGAAAGTATTGATAATATTTGCATATAACACCATTGAAATCTAAACCATTTCAAAACTATAGATCAGAGAGCAGGCATACTTAAAAGCCACAAGATTTAAAGGGCAAAATTTGCATAAACAAATGCATATTTTCCAGGACAAAATGTCTTGAATAAAAAAAATCTGATATATGCAAATAGTTCAAATAAAGAACTCACGGTATATGAGCAAAGTGCTTTTCAATAATGAGACTTAGTTTTATTTGGAGAGGTTTTTATGTAAGGCTTCTGCTTAAGCAGCATTTCATAGAATATTAACTTTCAATACCCTAACAACCTTAGCTCCTCACATGGGTGAGATGCCCACATTTTAGTGTAATTTACATTTCCCCATATTTATGGGTTTTTTTCCCAAAACTCATTGGTTTTCATATGCCGTAATGAGCTAGATTCTAGAACTTATTTTGCATTTCCCATAACATGAACATTTCCCTGAGATGCCAGGTAGATGATCATTATTTTCAATGAAATTTGCTTTGAGGTTTAGAGATTCAAATGAAAACTAGTAATGACTGTTGAGTCTATTCTTTAGTAATGTATCGACTGCCTCTCATAATCCCACAGACAGAAGGGTTAAGATGTTCAATATTCTCACAACTCCTTGGAGATGGCTTCAGCATTGATGTGTAGGTGAGCACCCCAGAAAAGAGCTGCCATCACCTGCCCAGGAGGATGATCGTGTGGAAATTCCGTAACTGGCATGCTCATCAGTACAACACCTTGTCATTATTACTGACATTAAAGTTTCTGTTAACATTGGTGTAACTGTATTCCCTAAATGTATTTAACTCTAATTAGGTGATTCTTTCAAATATGAGCTGGCATTTAAAATAATTTTAGAAGCACTATTCTTTACTGATTATTTGACTTTTACTGAACAAAAGAAAATCTCCCCGTGTCAAAGTTATTTCCAAAACTCTAAAGATGCTCATCAAAAGCAGAGACAATGTTATGACCTTATATCAGAGGAAGAACAATTGATTTAAAGGGCAAAAGGGAGAATTTTGGATCAGGCCAACATGCACATGTTCCCTATTTTGACATGTGTCTTTTGGATTTGAGTAGAGTATAAGAAATAACTCTATTTTAATTCCTGTTGTGGAACAAACAAAACAAAATGTTACTTACATTCAAGACCAACGTTTAACTAAATTTTCATGAAGAAGGAAATAGTAAAATAGTTTTAAAACCTTGCTGGGACTAATTCTTTATTTCTTTTCCCTATAAAAATAAAAACAGATTCTGACTTTGATGGGGAAACTATACAAACCAGGAATTGCAAAAATGGCTTTCATGCCACATTTCTTTCCTCTGGTTCCAGTTCCAGTAGACAGTCCTGATTCATGCCTGCTGTCTCTGCATAATTAATAATCAATCTCCATTTTACTCTCTTTAGAGAGTGGTCTGGACATTAGATATATGTTGTCCTCCTGGTAGACACTGAAAACCAATGTGGCTTCAGACAGAGTGCCTTAGGCAGCTCCTGCCAATCAATCACAGCGCCACATGAGCTGGAAGCTAAATTAGGTGAATTGGACATTCAAATAAAATTGAAGGTGAAATGAAAAGAAAAAAAATATGGCAACATCTGTTGCATTGAATTATCCTCTTTTTCTCTTTCTCTTTCTAGTAAACTGTTGCAGAAAGAATGGAGTACTAGGTGTCAGGAGGGTTGATTTGGGGCCTGCTCATGCCTTGGTCTCAGTTTCTTTATTTTTTTTTGAGATTATAATATTGAACTTGATGATTGATGGGATTCTTTCCAATGCCCTCTCTGTGACTGTATTTGGTGTTGGGCTGGTCAGCAAACTGAAAGGTTTTCTCCCTTTTGTAATCTGTAAACTTAAACTAAAGTACCACCTTATAATTATCTTCAGAAAGATTCCTATCCATCTTTAGGTCCCTTCCCTCCCTATTCACATGGATGACAGAGTATAGACATATCTCCTGAGCTCCGAAAGCTTGTGTAGCTCATTAGACATTACCTCTCAAATGTACCCCTGCTGAGTGATCATCTTGCCTCCCGTAGACATCTCCTCCCAGCAACCCTAACCCTCTCCTCATGGCTCAAACCAGCCATGGCTTTGCCTAATTCTATGGCACCTCTCTCCCCACTTCCGTCTTGGCAATTCAGCCCTTTCAGTTCTGTGTGCAATCCTGGCTCTGTCATTCCAGTACTTTCACTTGTCTTCTTTCCTCTGGACCACTCTCCTCTCCTCTCTCAGCTAACTCAGACCAACTTGCCCTTCAGCTTGGCCACACAGGCACTTATTCAAGAAGACCTGATTCCTTATCCCGTGGTGGTCAGCTCTCCCGCATTGTTCTCCTGCTGTTTCAGTCCTTACCCTCTTATAAGCGTTGGTTCCCTTGTCACTCATTGTTGGATGTCGCCTATTCTAGTGGTCAGGTCAGACATGTTTCTCTTGCTCACTGCTTCAATCTCAGTGCCTAGCATTTCTATAAAAAGCAAAACTCCAACACTAAAAAATTGGTGGAAAAATGACTAAATGCATTTCTGACCATATTCAACACCTATCATAGCCTCAGGATTAATCTTTTGTTTGCTTGTTTGTTGTATTTTCATTTGTCTAGAGTCTTAGCTGCTCAAGCAAAAGAGGGAATCCCAGAGCTGAGCTGAGCTGAATCCAGGAGCCAGCACAGCCTCCCAGGCTCCCAGACCCTCTCTTCTCTTCAATTCTCTCTCTGATCTGGATCTGCTGCAATCTCTAGCAGCCCTTTCCACCAGCCAGGGCTTTCTCCCCACCTGCAGTATTCATAGCTAAGATTCAGGAAAGAGGATGTTCCCTGGTTGTCCAGAGTCTGCATCCATCTCATAGAAGGGCTGTGATCAGCCTACACTGGCTCATTTTATTGGTCAGTGTGGATGGGCCATGGTGCTCAGCTGTTTGGTCAAACACTCATAATATAGATGTTTTTTATGAAGATATTTTTTAGATGTGAGTAACATGTACAATCGGTTGGTTTTAAGAAAATGAAATGGCCCTCCAAGTAGGTGGATCATCTGACCAACTGATGACTTAAGAGGAAAAAACAAAGTTGTGAAAAGGGCCAAAGAAATCTGGCTGCAAGACTGTGACATGGAAACCTTGTGTGAGCCAGCCTCCTCGCCTACCTGCCCTCCAGATTCCAGCCTACAGACTGCAACACGACTATCTGAGTTCCCAGCCTGGTGGCCGGGCCTGCAGATTTCGGACTTGCCAGTGCCCACAGTCATGAGAGCCATTCTCTATCATCCTGTCCCTTCTGTTTCTCTGGTAACAAACTGACAATAGTGATCTGCCCCTGAGGCAGGCTTCTCAAACTAAAGGAGACAGGTGTATAAAAATATAAGCGACCTAGATATATTCTCTAATATTAAAAACCTAATTGGGCATTTAAACTATTGATATCTTCTTATTTTTTTTTTCTCCTAGAGAACAATATATTCCAAATATTCCCCATCCTCTTTTCAGCTTCTTGAACACAATGTGACAATTCTTCCTTACACAGTCAAGTGTGGAGAGAGAAGGAACCTGATTCTAGTATCAATAGCTTCTCACATGACAACAAATCACAGTATTGGAGGAAAATTCATGTTAAACTGGTCTAGTTTTCTCAAGATCTAGCTAAATTTTACCTTTCTTTTAATGAAAAGGTAGAAATAATGAAGGATTTCCATTTTGCATGTTTGAAAACCAGACATGGTTCAATCTAAAAGCTTTACTCCAATAGCTGTGAAGGATAAACACAGAGGTATATTAATGTGGGAGAAATGTAGGAGTTGTGAAAATGATCAAATGATAAATATATTATCTTCTTGTCTTGGATTATTGTTGTTAAAATGCCTTTGGAATTGAAGAACAAAGCCTCAAGGGCAGCCTTTGTAACAGGGTCACACCGATAAGAGGAATACTTTATTTTTCTTCTGGGAGATTCAGAAGAAAATAATTTGGCCACATATAAAACTCTAGGATTGTTCTTATCTAAGAAAATTGATCTGAAAACCCAAGCAAAACCAAACTATGTTTTACCTTTATTGTTAAAAATTATACCATTTATACCTAAAAATCTCATATTGAAAAAATTGACTTAAGTGTACAGAAGTACATATTTCATTTTGGTTCTTTTAATGTATTGCCAGAATATCAGGCCCTGAGTGTTTTAATAAGATAAGATAATGGCCTGTCCATTCATTTGACACAATAAAAAATGATGAATTAGAACTAGATGTTAAAAGCATTCTGTTTCTTAAAAATAAAAAGAAATAATATGAAATGTTATGAACTGAGTATATGCTTAAAATTTTTGCAATAACTTAAAATAAGATATATTATTATTTTAAGGCTAGTTAAAGATATATACTGAGCCACATATTTTACATGAAACATTAAAAGGTTTACAAACCACTCAAATTACTCTTTGGAACCTCCAAATTGATTGTTTCATACTGACAGCTATTTTCCTTTTGAATGCAAGTCTATAATTACATACAGGGCATTTCTATACATTGATCATGCATATGTAGAGGAAACATGAATTTCTAAAAGGCTATGAAAAAATATTTCAAAAATGTCAGAATCAATGCTTATTACAACGATAACTGCCTAAATATTTGGGTGTGTGGTGTGTAAAACCCTATGATCAGAATCTTCTTGTCAAAACAAACAAAACTATTTAGAAAAATAATTGTGCTATTTGTTAATGCATATATCACATGCCCGTGATACACTTGTGTATTTCTTCAAAACACTCAACACAATAAATATATCCAGTAGATGGTTCTCACCAAGTTATCATTGTGGAAGGAATTGTAGGTATTTTAATATTTCTATCATTGTGTGAAATATTTTTGATGTGCTCTTTCAGAATTACCTTCCTAGCTTTTAACATACTCTTTCAAATATCCTCAGTGGAGGCATATCTTTACCTATCAGGAGTGGTTTGAGGCAAAAGTTATTTCAATTGAAATCTAATGAATAAAGTATGGACAAATTTGGGGACATCAATATGGTGATAAACTTATGGTGAAAGTAGGAAGGAATGAAACTCCTCCTCTACCTACACCTTTGTGGAATTTGGGAACAGGCTCTTTAAGACTTTCTAAGCTAAGGCAGTCCCATAGGATTCAAATATGATGTTTGATTCCTTTCCACCTCATTTTAAAATTGACCAAAAGCTATTGCTCAGTTTACTTGTTAGTAATTTCAGGATGCAACTAAAAAAATCTAGTGCGTTTCCCCCTCAACCTAACCTGTAGCTGGTCTCCATCCCAGAACAATAGGCACCCAGGAGAAAACTGCCACACTCAACTTCCCAAAGACAATCAGAATTGAAAGGAACCTTCAAAGCCATTTATTATAAGAGGTTTTCCTCCTTTACAACTCTCTGCCAAAAGCCACCTGTCCATTTGTGAACAGATATAGTGACAAGGAACTCGTCACCTCCCCAAACATGCTGCCACATCTTTGGACAGCTCTTCCTACAGAAAGCTCTTTCTTAAACTGAGTCATTATACTTCTTCAGCTTCTGACTCTTGCCCTGTTCCATCTCCTGGAGGTGATGTGGCATAAATAAATCCCTGAACTCTTCACAACAGTACTTTAAATACTGAGACTGATGCCATATCTCTCTAGAGTTTTCCTATGTCAGGTTAAATACTTTGTACTGTATATATCCACATCGTATATATTCATTAGTGCATTCCTTCATATGATTAAAAAATGAATGAGCCTATAACACTGACCACATCCATGTTCTAGTCATGAGAGATACTGAAGACAATGCAATTGCTATAGTACACATCTTAAGAATTCTAATGGGGGGGGATATGAGCAAATAAACAATTTTAGCTCCTGAGATTTTTGTCGGATAAAATAGGCAAAATGGTAAAATAAAGAATAACCAAAGGAAATAAAGTGTTTTGGAATGGGTTCTCAAAAAAAGTGACATTTGAGCTAAATCCAAAGGATGGGAAGGAGCTAGCCATACAGAAGGTGTCACAGGCAGAAAGAAAATGACTTCACAGAGTCACCCCATGTTAGGCAAGGAGACCTGCCTCCGAGACTCTGGGGCAGCTGGTCAGTGGCTGTGTGGCACAGAGCATGGCGTGTTGGGGCTCAGCGAGGAGGTCAATGTGTTTGGAATCTGAAGGGTAAGAAAGATGGCAAAGGAAGATGAGTTTGGAGTGGTACCTTGGGGCCACCAAGCCAGATTTGGAGCCACCAAGCTAGCAAGGGAGGAGAAAATGCAGGAGAGGATATAATAGAAGTTAAGAGAAGAGTTTCAAGAAAGAACAGTCAATGGTTTCCATGTTCCAACTGCATGTGGTAATATTGTTGTGTAAGACTACTCTAAGAATCTATATTCCAATATAGCTTCCTATTAAATTCAAGCTATCAAAAACAGGAGTTGAGTGTTTCACATTATCAGCTCTCTCAGGCAGGTAAGTCACCTAGCATCAATGGGTTGAGGAAGTGAGGGTGAGTTGGGAGTGGGAAACAGGCAATTCACAGCAGGAAGAGATGGTGTAATACAGATGTTTGAGATTTGCTGATGATAGATACACAGACTAAGTAAATGTAAGGTCCTAAAGGACTCCATACTTTCCCAAGGCTTCAGTATGATGTTACTGTGATGATATCCAGAATCTATTATCGGTGGGACTGCATCATATGTATTTAACAGAACACAGATTTGCAAATCTCTGTATGGACAACAGCTTCTCCTTCCTTTACACATTTGTTTCTTGGTAAGTTCCCTGTCTATCCCAGGGAGGAGTAAATCTCTGAGCCAACTGCTATCCCACCACTTTTTTTTTTTTTTTTTTTGTGGTACTGGGGATTAAACTCAGGGGCAGAGGCATTCTACCTCCAAACTATACCCCCAGCCCTATTTTTTATTCTTTATTTTGAAACAGGGTCTCACTAAGTTGCGGAGTGCCTCACTAGGTAGCTGAGGGTGGCCGCGAACCCGGATCCTTTGGTCTCAGCCTCCCAAATGCTGGGATTACAAGCGGCCCACCACCTTTTCTAATGAAGAAACCTCAAGTTCTGGAAGGAGCATGTAATGCACAGACACAGGGCGTATGCAAGCTCTGTGCAGCCTAAGGTTTCCATAGCTTATGGTGCTCCTTCAGAATAAGAATGCAGAATTATGAATATCATTGTATGAAAAGAAAATGGATAATTCAGTCTTTCCTTTAGCATAGTCTATCTAAATTTCTATTATTGAAAAAATTCCTTTCAGCTTTTTTATTTGCTATATACACACACTTTTAGGATTGCCACTTTAGGACATTAATGTTTCTTTCACACATGTGCTGTATGATTTCAGGGTTTTTTTCAAGTTCTCATGTCTAGGTACTAACCTTAAACACTCTAAATGGACAATGCTCATTAATCAACTTGTTTTCAGTTCCATGTTGTAGAGATTCATTGGCATATACCTATGACATATTAGATTACAGTACTCTGCTCCCTTATCTGCTTTATGTTCTATATTTTCAGTTACCCACAGATAATCACAGTTTGAAAATAAGTTTTACACTGTTCTTAGGAGTGTAATGAAACCTTTCATCCTCCTGCTCCATGCCCTCCAGGATAGGAATCATCCCTTTGGTCAACATATCCACACTGTATATGCTACCAGTCCATCAGTCACTGTTCCCATCCATTTATCAGAATCATAGTGCTAGTACAGCAGTGCTTGTGTTTAAGTAACTCTTATTTTACTTAAAGACTGCAAGAGTAGTGACACTGACAATTCAGGTATGCTGAAGAGAAACCATAAATGTTTCCTTTAAATGAAAAGGTGAAGGTTTATCACAGGTAGTTATGTATAGGAACAAGCATAGGAGATCCAGGGCTCAGTACTATCCACAGTTTCAGGTATCTACTGGGGGTCTTGTAACATATCCCCTAGACTGTGGACTTTATCCATTGATGAAAGAACATTATGTCCAAACATCAAGAGATTCAATTATTTTCCTAATGGGCTCATATGATTACTTCTGTTTATTAATTGGATTATCAAACAATCTGAGATGCCACTCATTATACTTAGAAATTATCTATTTCTCTTAATGAATGAATTATTGGTCTGGATGACATGTGTAATATTTGGGACTGTCAGGCTGCTTCAAGACAAGATAAGATGCTAAGTCATGATTCAATAGGTTTAAAGAAATAAAACAGTCAATTTTTACACATAGGCTACTTGTTTAATACAGATTGCTATCATACAAAGGAAGAAATTCTTATGAATTGTGTTTCATATAACTCACTTAAATCAATATGTGATATATTTATAATATATAGTTGCTGCATTATTGATGAGAACACAATCTTCCTTTTATAATTTAATGCATTTGATAATTCTTAAGCATCCAAGAATTTACTGCAGACTTGCCTCTGAGTGCACAAATTTCTAATCCTGTTTATCCTCTCCTACGCACACAGGTCTGCTGTCAGCGCCACAGCGGTAGGATGGCTGGACCTTCCAGTACTGACTACTGCTGAGCCAGCAAGTCAGTGGTAAGAATGCGCCTCAAATGTGTCACACTGTGTTCCTACTCAACGTACCTCCCCATCAGTTTCCCCCAGTCAGATCCCAAACTTCCAAGCACTGCTCTAGCCCCTCTCAGCAGCAGAGGAGTCAGAATGGAGTATAGCTGAAATCCCTCCCTTTTGTCAATTTTACGGGAACACACGGCTACCCTGCCTGGGCCCTTTTGGGGGCTGAGGAAGGGATCATGTCAGCGAGTGGCCCTTTAGCGCACAGGGAGTCAGCTGCATGATCAAAGGCCACTGGGACCAATCAAGTGCTTATTACCATTCCTTAATGCACTCTGGACAATTTCTGCCTGTGTTAATCACTAACAATATTACTCTGCAAGAGAAAGAAAAAGCCTGGCTAAAACATTCTGCTCTTCTCCCAGTACTGTATTATAGAGTAGCTGTTTGACTTGGGCAAAGGTAGCAGAAAATCCACCAAGGAATGAGAAAAACCTATCTGCAGCCAGGAGCAAATGCCTTTACAGCTTGTTGTATCGTGTAAGTAATAATCAGATAACTCCGGTTAAGACTGTGGGATGCCCCGTATGCAGATTTTTCTAAGGTTTCAGAAAGGAGCAAGATTGCTATTTATATAAAGTGTTGGAGGTTTTATCATCAGATTATACATCTTAAGCCATTGTACGTGGAAAGATTAAACAAATGAATCCAGACACTGACCTGCTTAGCATTAGGCATTACTGTCAAGATTAGGCTAGGTGATGAAAGAATGTTTTTATAAGGCAGCTCTACAATATATAAACATAATAAGTAATAATCCCATTTAATACAAAGTAAAGAATAAGATAGGTGAGCTCATATAGTTAATGTTCCTTATAGGTAGGTAACCTTGACACTCCTAGAATACTAGAACAGGCCATATATAACATTTGGGTCAAAGATGACAGATAGAAAGGTATGCTGAAAAGTCATAATATTTTGCTTATGTTATCAGGAATTACCACTTGAAAAGTGTATATGTTCACTTGAAAGTGTATTTTATAATCTCTTAAAAAGTACACTTTGAGTCGGGCATGGTGGTGCACGCTTGTAATCCCAGAATTTGGGAGGCTGAGACCGGAGGATCCAGGTTCGCGGCCAGCCTCAGCTACCTAGTGAGGCACTCTGCAACTTAGTGAGACCCTGTTTCAAAATAAAGAATAAAAAATAGGGCTGGGGGCGTGGGTCGGAGGTAGAATGCCCCTGAGTTCAATCCCCAGTACCAAAAAAATAAAATAAAATAAAATAAATAAAAAGTACACTTTGTTTGGGACATATTGTTTAATTTCAGTCTTCAGTGCAGTGAAATGACTTTTTATGTCTTTTTTGATACACTTAATGATGAACACTTTCATTGTTTCACAAATGCCTTTAATATCAATAATATATGCCAACAAGAATCATAACAATTTCCACCACAATTCTTGTTAAATTTCTGATTTTGTTTCAATAAAAATATTCTTCCTAAAAATATACGCTTTGCAAAGCTGGCAAGATTTCTTCCAGAAGCCTGTTTCACATAAGTAATGAGCAGAAAGGTTTCCAAATCAACAAAAGGAACTTAATTATAAAACATGTACCTGGAGGCTCTACCTTAGGAAAACACTACAACCGCAGGCAACTCATGTCACTTGAGAATATCTAAATGCCTTGCAGACCATAAGCATTAATCTAATTTCATAGGTGGATAAATAATCAGACCAGCCCAGTATGCATCCAAACAGAGCTCCTTTCTAAAACTTTACTGATCTTTTTATCCCTCAGGGATTATCATCTCTTTCCCAGTTTTTGGTCCTATGCAGTTTTATAATTATATAATGATATAAAATAATATTATGTTAACTATATTAGTCAACTTAGTTCTATCTTTCCAATATATCTATAATTTTTTAGAAAGCAAGACATGTTTTGTATTTATCTGCACTTTCTATATGCCTAACCCAGAAACAAGTCTTATAATCAACACTTGTTGGGTTAGGGTGTATTTTTTCAAACTCTATGCATATGCTGTTCCAGATCATAGTTTTGGGGGTTGAGGGAGGATATTATAGACATATTCTCATATTTATCAACAGTGTTTATCATGGGAAGGAGGTTCATCCCACTCTAGGTCAGCAGTTTAACTAGGATGAGCAACAGCACCTTAGCAAAATCAGAAAGAAAGAGAATAATCGTGTATCCACTGGTATCTGCCTGCAATATTATGCTTTTGTTACTGCCAATAACTAATTTATATTTGCCCCAAGGTTTAATGATCAGGTTAGTGACTGACTGTGCCCAGTAGGAGTAAGTCTAGGACAATTCTATCATCATAATAGCTCTGGCCAGGGAGTTGAGGTTGGCCAGATTGCCTTGCAGGGCGATGTCATCAATTGCTTTGGTTCAACTCAGGGACAAATTCCATACCATCCTTCTAACTGGATGGCACCTATCAGGTGGATAACTTTCCAAGGGTGAGGGGCACCAAGGGAAGCCTCCTTGGAAGAAAACTCCATAATCCCCTGAGTGCTACATAATCTATCAGTGATGTTTAAGAGCACCTAGAGGATGTAATTGGGAAGAAAAGCACCTTAAAGCCTGACTTTCACAGAAGTAGTACAGATCAGAGGCATGTGTTGCATCTTTGAAAATAAAGTGTTGGTTACAATTGTTGGTGTCCTCAAATTGGGCTTACTGAATTGCCGAGATCTACTTGAATTGGGAGGTGCATTCTGACAGTGGCTATCATGTCTCCTCCCAACTAGCTGGTCAATTTAACATTTCCAGGTCAGCATGAAAAACTGAGGGAGGTCCTTGGTTTTGGAAGAGTTTCATGAGAGATGTCACTCCACCTCATCTTGTTTGTCAATACCACTAATCGAGCTGGGGCTGTTCCCTGCTTACCCAGTAGATTTCTCTCCCTGTCAAGTTAAAGGCAACGGCAGCCCACTTGTGGTCAGAACTATCTGCTGATGGACAGCAGTCCTAGCAATCAGTTAAAATGAAGGTGTTTATAATAGTTGGGTGAGTTGCACCAAGCAGTTTTCCTTCTCAAGGAAGACAGATATCAGGGATGATTTCAAAGGACAAATGCCATTAATGTCCCTCTGGTCCTCGCTCTTGAGGGCTGAGGTGGCTTTTCTCCCTCCATCACAACATGGGTGTGTCCACTCTACACCTGTGGCTTCATTTTGCTCCAAATGCTGCTCCTCCCCAGACCTCTCACTGTCAAGTCATGTGCAGATGATTCAGGGCATTTTTATAGAACATGCAGAGACCCATCATGGCCCCCACTGTGGCCTGTGTGAACCAGTGTGGGGCTCAGTAGGGGAATTCTTAGCAAGTAGCTTACTAATCATTGCAGCCCATAGCAACCCAGCAAGAAAGAAAATCCAAGTGAAAGGTTCAGAGTTAAATTGAATTCACTGAACTCCTTGGGGGTGAGCCAACCAGGAAGGTCCGGGTGCTGTTAGAGTAGAGAAAAAAGCACCGTGTCCACAATGATCAAGGGGTGTTAGCAGACTTTCAAAAGGTCTTTATGATTTCCCTCCACTTCATTCTGGTCATTACCCACAAAGTGGCCAAGAGAGATGATCCCTTTCTGGGGACAACCACATTGAGTGACCAAAGTGTCTTATTAAAACTGTGTGGCCAGGCCCAGTGATTGAGTGGAACTCTTGTGAACTGTGGGCCCCCTGGAGCCACCACCTTTGCTTGAGGCAGGAGAGAGAGAGAGAGAGAGAGAGAGAGAGAGAGAGAGAGAGAGAGAGAAAGAGAGAGAGAGAGACAGAGAGGGGGGGGAGATAAATTTCTCCCAGTGGATAGCTGCTAATTTCACATGGAAACTGCATTGTTGCTGGGGTAGGCTAGCTGTACTCCTGAATATACCATGTCTACTCAACTAGCAAGGCTCGTTGGGCCCTTCTTGTATTGTAGTCATTAAACCTATATGTTGACCCACTCCAAAATGTATTAGGCTAAAGGATCTTCCTGCCTCTAGGATCAACACTCTGTTTTGGCAAGAATCAGAGTGAGCTAATGGCTGCTTTGCAAAGGGGGTATTTACACTTTCCCCAAGGTTCATCAGGGTGTGTTAAGATGCACTAACCAAGCCACCCTGGTGCTTTATGTTATGCCTCCAGATAAGGTCATTTCTAATATTCTCTTTAAATGACTATGAAGTATGTAAGTACAAATTGAAGAGTCTAAGAAGAAACAGAAACAAAGTAGTCAAGCTACAAAACTTGGTTTATATATTGGGTAGATGCTGATATAAGTAGAAGCTACATATACATATACAATATATACAATTTCTTTCCTTTTTTTTTTTTTTGTACTAAGGATCGAACTCAGGGACAGTCTATCTCCAAACAACATCCCCAGCCCTATTTTTATTCTTTATTTTGAAACACGGTCTCAATAATTTGCAGAGGGCCTCACTAAGTAGCTGAGGCTGGCGGTGAACCCTAGATCCTCCTGTTTCAGCCTCCCAAGTACTGGGATTACAAGTGTGTGCTACCACGCCCAGCAAAATACACAATTTTTATAAAATGCTAAAGTTAAAGATTGCTATTCATATTCAAAATATAAGTATACAAGAGAATGCCACGCTGGGCTGGGTAATCACAGAAGAATGTGCCAGTCTATTCTGACTTTAAAAAGTCGCTAGAGACCATTGCTCTGATGAGGCTGACTTAGACAGTAAACAATGATCTCACATTATTGTAGAAAGGATGTCTATGAGCTCTGTGTTAACAACCTACAAAGTACATTTTTATTGCTTAAAGTGTCACCTCAGAATAGTTTGAAGTAAAACATTTCTATTTTTAAACTACTGCAACATTTAAAGCTCAGTTTCCAATTTGTCAACCCACCTGAAAAACTGAATATAATAGTCTGATTAGGGGCAAGCAGATTCAAGGAAAGATTTTCTTAAATGAGTCAATGGTGTAGAAAATTCAGTATCATCTGAGCAGACTTCAAATAGAATGTATATTATTGAACAATATAGAGTTCTTCACTACTATAACTGCCTTGATGAATAATAGCTCAAAATGTGCATCAAAAGCCCGGGAGTCATAATGGCTTATCAGGTGAAATGAATACCTTATGAACTCAGTTTTCTACCTCTTACAGTGTAATAATCATGATACTGTTATAAGGCTTGTGTTGTTGACAGTTTTATGCTTTTCTGTCTCAGAGGAATTGAGTCTCATACCAAAAATTAGTCAAAGAAGAGAGCAGCTAATCTGATAGACATGGTCATATAGATGACATCATGGAAGGCTGGAAGTACATCTGTGCTCTACTGGATAATTCCTATAAATCCTGACCCTCTTCCTTTCTGGGCAGAAGCTAGATCTGGTTGCCTCAGGGAAAGGTGCTTATAGTAGAAAGCTAGAGAAAAGAGTTTTGCCTTTTAAACTCTTGGTCACTAGGTTTTCCAATGCTGAAGGAAGCTGAATGGGGACCCAGGGTCTATTTATGAAAAGGACTACTTGAGGAAAGGCTTCCCACCACTCTGTCCCCAAGAGCAAATGACATCCTTCAGACGGGGGCAGGAGAGCACCAAGGTCTTTAGAGAGGGTCAAGATCAAGGAGCAGAGGTGATGTTGGCCTCAGAGCTCAGAGTAGAGGGATCTGTAACCTCTTTCCTGGGAAAACCCAGGGAGAGAGCAAATGCTGAGGCCCATACAGGCCACTGGGGCTCAGCAGCGCCCTGGCTCATGGCCAGACAGATGAGTCCGAGGTCTCTGAGGGTTTCCAAGCACCAGAAGGAGGAAGACAGTGATGACAAGGGGCACGGAGACAGTTTCCTGAAGCTCCAGCTGCAGGATGCCTCCTGCCTGGGGCTGGCATGGTGTACAAGGAGAGGCGGTGGACCCAATGAACTCTTGTCTGAGCAGGAAGGTCCCAGGACACAGGGTGCTTGTCTCACTGATGTTAACAAAGACAGCCCACTAATGAGATTAGATCTTTCCCTGCCACTGGGAACTGGGCACTATGTCACCAGCAGCACTGAGGACGGACCCTCACTCACCCTCAGGAATGGGTGCTCTATCACCACTATGGTTTGAATTTCTTCCAAAATTTATGTTGAAACTTAATCTCCAATGCAATAGGATTAAGAGGGCAGAACCTTTAAGTGGTAGGTGATTAGGTTATGAAGGCTTCCTCCTGTGCAAATGGGATTGAGGCCTTCGTCCAGGAGGCTTCGCACAGGGTTGGTCCCTTTTGCCCTTCTGCTATATGAAGAAGCAGCATTGGTCTTGTAGCAATGAGCTGACATCTGGGAAGCAGAGAGCAGCTCTCATCAGACACTGAGGCCTTGGATCCCCAGCCTCCAGAACTGTGAGAAATAACTTTCTATTGTTTATAATTGATCTGCTCCCAGATATTTTGTTATAGCAGCACTCATGCACTCAGACAGTCATCAACACTGAGAACAGATCCTTCTCCATCCTTAGGGACTGGGCACTCTGTAAACCAAGGCTGATGGCTACAACCCACCCAGGAAATGTGTTCAAGGAGGATGTCAGGCAAGGCCAGTACTTTCTGGGAAGAGCTGAAGAATCAACCTCAATTTTGATTTAAAAAAAAAGTTACATTTTTAAATACTTTATATTATGTCCTGGGATAACTTTACCCTGAAATATTAATTCTTTCACTTTGAATATTTGTAGACAGCCTGACAGTGAAGTTCCAATTAGAAATTGCCTTGGGTATTCCTTCATGATTACAGAAATCACATGCAATACAATACCAGAAACATTTGTGACACCATGCACCAAGGGAGTCCATGCATGCAAAGAGGCATCTGCTATCTATTTTTTTTTTCATCAGAATCCCAAAGAATACTCCCATTATCCACTTAAGTTATATTTCACTTAATTTTCAATGATCCAACAATTTGTAAGGAACTTGCTTCAGTCTGGTCACGGGTCACAAATACTTTCACAATACAAGAAGCTCTCTTTAAAATATAATTCGGTTTGCATAATTATTCTATGGATACCAGTTCTTCCTTTTCTTTTAGAGATTATTGAAATTAAAAAATTAATACTATCTAGGAGTTATAGTTCTTGTTCCTGCCTTATAACTGATTAACAATTATAAGGGACTAGATACTGATACATATTCCTCTAGATTTGTGATAAAAGTAAGACATAAAAGCAATTTCCTGTTTGTGATGTTAAAAGAGTCAAAACTTTAGAAAACAGCAGAACCTTGAAAATGTGAAATAAGTCCTCCACTAAATTGAACTGAAGGGCTGTAGGAAGCATATTCTGATTCCAGTTCTCATGTCCCTGTTGCCATGTAAAGATAGTCACACTTGGGGGAGTCAAGGAGCAGCTCTCTGAACTTTCTAGGAGACACTGTGCCCTGTGTTTATATTGAGTCACCCATGTCATTGGGTTCAGGTAGTTGGAAAAAGAAAAATCTGGAATAACTGAGGACAGAAGAATAGCCCTGGATACTGATATGAAGAAGCAGACAAAGACCCCAAGAATGACAGTGGAGGGGCCAAGGGGGGCACAGAGAGTTGTCCAAAAAGATGAGAAGGACTTCCAGAAAAGGGGATGGTCAAAGTGTAAAACTCAATAAAGCCTTGAAAAGAAAGTATTTCTTGTTCACAGTTTATGATTCTTGTATGATCCTTGGTGCACTGTACAGGGAGTAACCTTGACAAAGACATTTATAAAGCCGAGTGTCTTTATAAAGACCAGGTTTAACTCAGAAAATATGGTCCTATGATGATTGTGCCATCTTTAATAGTTAGCATTCAGCTCCCAAGCCTCTGCCAATAAGCAAGGGACTAGGAGGATGTGTACTGAGTGGCTAGAAGGTAGAGAGTCTCTGTCCCATGTAAGTGTGGATGGCATGCACAGTGTAGACAGTTCAACCCATTTATACAGCCTTACAGTATGGATTTGAAACGTCACCCACAGCTCATGTGTTCAGCTATGCAGCCATGTTCAGAGGTGGGACCCTGCGGGAATGGCCAACGACAGTGTCTTCTTCCTGTGCTGCTGCAGCTTTCTCTCTCCCCTGCCACCATGAACTGACACAAGCTCTCACTGTCTCTCTCTTCTCCCTGTCATGATACCCTGAGGACCTGCAGCCTCGACCCCTGCTTGGAAGATGGCCTAACATGGACTGTCACCTCCAGAACCCTGAGCAGATAAACCTTTCTTACTCTTCCTCTCAATTTTGCATGCTAGGCGTTTGAGTCACAAGTAGTGAGAATGCTGACTAAAACACATAGGCTGGATTCGTGCCATGCTAACAAATAAGCTTGGTCCCTCTGTTTGAATTCCCTCAGTGAAGATTTAGTGCTGAGACAAATGAATTATCTGGTGAGTTGACAAAATACACATGCATTTCAAGCACCGTACATAGGCATACACCTATCACCCTATAAAAGAGATGGTGACTTATGCTAACACTGTTATTTTTTATACTATAGGCTCATCATAAATACTGTTTTATTCATAATTAAGTACAAAGCATTGATACCATGTACTGCTGATGACTAAAATTTATGATGGCATCAAAAGTTTGCTTGTTTGATTTTTCTTTTTACTTTTTGTTAAGAAATAATTTTGAATTTACAAAAGTTGCAAAAGTAAAAAAAAAAAATCACCCATATCCCATATAAAGATGGATTCATCTACTGTTAATATTTTATCTGAGTTGATTTGTAATTTGCTCTTATTTATCTGAGTGCATTTATATGTATGTGTGTACATATATGTGTATGTGTGTATATATATATATATGTATATATATACATATGCACATACGTTTTGAAAAATCACCTGATATATTATGAACTATTTGATGTTTCCTTTTATTGAAGAAAAGTTTTATGTACTGAACTTGTCTCAAGATTGAAAAATATCAAAAAATAAAAACAATAAGAAATGGATAAAATTAAAGATGTAATTAAAAAGAAAGTAATAAGCATAAAAAAGATCTGTAACTGGCTAATGTTGTGAGCACCAGGTAAATAAGCAGAAAGTCTAAATTACCTATTTCATTAGAGAAATGAAAGGAGAATTTATGTTTATTGGGCATTCATAATGTGAGAGATATTTGATATATCAGCAAATATGTCTTTATATAATTATGTAAGGGCATACTTTCCAAATCTAAAAATTAATTTGTGGCCAGCTGGAAAGATAGCAGGCACCAAAGATCTGTGGCATGAAAGGCATGAAAGGGAAAACTTATTATTGGACATTTCCTATGTGCCAGACAGTCTACATAATATCAGCAAATGTTTTTATAATTATGTGAAAGAGTTCTTTAAACAACCTAACAAATTAATTAGCACTCAGCTAAAAAACTAGTAGTGACAGAATGAAGCATGGGACTATTAAAAATTAGTTTAATTTAGTAAATAATTTGGGGGGAAGGCTACTGGGGATTGAACACGGGGCACGCTGCCACTGAGCTACATCCCTAGTGCTTTTTATTTTTAATTTCAAGGCAGAGTCTCACATTAAGTTGTCTAGACTGGTTTTGAACTTGCAATCCTCCTGCCTCAGCCTCCAGAGGTAGCTGGGATTGCAGGTGTAAGCACCATTTCTGGCTCATCATTTAGCAAGTGATCACCGAATGCCTGTGGTCAGACACTATTCCACGGCTGGGGATACAAGGAGCATAACTGAGATGTCCTGTCCCTGAAAGTCACATCTCAGACAGTTTCTATGAAGCCTGATGGAGGGTTTTGTCATCTGGTTAGAGTTCATAAAAACTCTCATGCTGCCCCCTCCAGGTGATTTGATCAGGGTCTCTGGGGGCGTAAGAAATGACACTTCAGGGTAAGGAGCACTAAGTGCTATGGAAATAAGTCAGAGATGGGACACAAAAGGCTCCCTAGAGAGTCATGTTGAGTGTGAACTGATGGGGGGAGGGGCTGTGCTGAAGCAAGGGCCTGGTAAGGCCTCACAGGGGCCATCTCCTCCCTCGTCTACTTAACTGAGCTCATGTACTATTCAGGATTCACACCCTGTGGTTGTGCTTCATGCACCCAGAGTGACAAAGTAAGATTCTACTTTCTGTGCTCCTTCAGCCCACCAGAAAATCCACAGGTACACACCTTTGTCAATCTCTTTAGTGTGATTATTGGGAAAACTTTTAATACCTCATTCACATGCAGTTACTGGAACGTTCATACTCATTGTCTGTGTCCTCCTCATTTAAATTTCCCACAGGATTGGAGCCATTAACACAATTTTTTCATTAGCACTTAACTTTGTGTGCGTGTAGGTATGACTTAGGCGGAAAGCTAGACCTCATTTGTAGACCCAAAGGAAAATAGGTTCATTAATGAGCAGCAATCATTGTAAGTTTGTTCATTTTGAAGACAGCCTTCAGGCAGCCTTTTGTGAAGAAAAGCTCTGCTGTGGTTTGAATGTGTCCCCAAAGCATCTTGGAATCTTAATCCCCAGTGCAACAGTACTGGCAGGTAAGGCCTGATGGAGGGTGTTCAGAGTGTGAGCACTCCTCCCTCAGGCACAGCTTAAAGCTGATTCCAAAAGAGCCTGAGGCCAGGGCTGGTGATTCATACCTGTAATCCCAGTACTTGGGCGGCTGAGCCAGGAGGTTTGTGGCCCGCCTCAGAAACTTGGGATAGGGCTTGGAGGTAGAATGCCCCTGGGTTCAATCCACAATACCAAAAATAAATAAATAAATAAATAAATAAATAAATAAATAAATAAATAAATAAATAAATAAATATAAAAGAAGGGCTTGAGGCTGCAAGTTTGATCTCTTGCTCTTTCTCTCTCTAACCCTCTCTTTGTACTTCTGCCACAGAATGATGTAAGAATGATGCCATCCTCAGATGCCACCCCGCAACCAGGGACTTCAGCCTCCAGAATTGTAAGGAATACTTCTTTTTCTTTTATAGATTACCTGGCCTGTGATATTCTGTTACAGCAACACAAAACAGGCTAAGATAGGCTCTAAACCAACAATGTGGGGTATTAAGATTTTAATATATTGTCAATCCAAAGAGTAAAATATGTATTCACTGAGGCTAGCTAAGAATGTGGTCCACATTCTGGCTTCTTAATACATGGATACCATCATAAACATCAACATTAACAACTGCCAACACCAGGACAATGATATGTGCAACCATACAATATCCAGAATATTTGTGTTTCTCTATAGACCAACTGTACAGGATTAGTGGCTATCTGTGCCTTTCAACTACTTCTAGTACAATACAGCCAGCGAATCCTTAATGGTGCATTCACAAAGCTTGCTGTACTATACAACTTTGATCCACCTGGCATAAAATAAATGTAGCCTTGCTTACATGCAGCCACATTAAGATTAAAGTGATATGTAGTTTTAGGATACCGTGAAAGAAGAATTCAGATAGGTGCAATTTATTTTTACTGCATATTTTTGTAATATGTATGAGGCATACTGGTTTATAGAAGTTTAAGTTTTATTCTAATAGGAAAATAAATTTTCATTTTATCTTCCTAAAGCATTCTTGTCTAATAATCAGAGCTGACCTTACTCTCCATAACCTAGTGTTGCCCAAAAGATATGAAGCATTATATTTTGCTATTTTTGTTCACAAAAACACAGAACCTGCATGCCACCATCCACCTTAGATATTCAAAACACTGTGAGGGATGCAGTCTTCTGCAGTAGAGTATGTGATACATTTTGTTCTGTTTTTCTTCCTTTGCTTTTGCTATAATAAACAGAAATGTATGCTGGTATTGGAATATATCTAACAATGGTCCTAAGCGAATCTTCCAAAAACCAATGACACAGGGATAATTCTCCAATGTGGATTCTTGTAAGAGGCCCAGTCATATCATCCACAAATTCCCAAGAAAGTAACAGTTTTTTATATGGTGGACCTTAAGTAGGTTTGCTGAAGTGAATTGAATTCCAACAGTTCCTAGGGTTGCTACATTTTATACATGTCCAACCACACATCCTACAATTGGCAGTCAAAAGATCAGATTTCCTCTCTCCCCAGGACCTGCCTGCCAGCTCAAAATTCATTTCCAAAGGAGGAAGTATTAGAGGCAAGCATTTCTCATGGGACCACATTTCAATGTCTCTTTTCCCTGTGGTCAGCCTCTTCCTGAAGTCTGTCTATCTGTCTGTCTGTCTGTCTGTCTCTCTCTCTCTCCCCCCCCCCTTTCTTCATCACCCTCCCTTACTCCATCTTTCCTTTTTTCCCTCTGTGTGTGTGGGGGGGGGGGTACTGGGGATTGAACCCAAAGCCCTTCTACCTCTGAGCCACACCCCAACACTACTTTACTTTTTATTGGTCTCGCTAAGTTGCCAAAGTTAGTCTCAAACCTTGAATTCTCCTGTCTCAGCCTCCCGAGTATTGGGATTACAGGTGTCCACCACTATACCCAGCTTGCTCTGCCTTTTCTAAGAATGAAACAGCAGGACAAGAGTTCCAGGAGATGGTTAGACCTTGACACAGAAGAGGAAATGGGCTGCCACATACCTAGTACCCACCATATGCCAGGTGGTGGCTAAGTGCTTTAAAAAATATATTCCCAGCTGGGCATGGTGGCACACACCTGTAATCCTAGTACTTGGGAGGCTGAGACAGGAGGATTGCAGGTTCAAGGACACCCTCAGCAACTTAGTGAGGCCTGTTTCAAAATAAAAATAAAATCATACTGGAGGTGTAGTTTGGAGATAGAATGCACCTAGGTTCAATCCCCAGTATCAAAATAAATAAATAAACAAATAAATATAAAAACTAAAAACATACCCCCTTCCAGGTTCCTCTAGATGCTATGTGAAGAGGCATGTTGCAGATATATTAGGGAGCTGAGCCTCGGGGGAGACACTCATTCAAAGCCTCTGCTCTTTTGGCTGTGCTCCCCAGCCCTGCAGGCCGCCTGACCACTATCTGCCACATGTCCTCGTAGGCTGGAGCTACATCTCTGTCTTGTTTACTGTATTACACAACGAACTCAGGGCCCGGCATGTATATTTCTGGAATGGAGAGATGAATGAAGTTCCCTATTTATCCTAATCACTGATTAAGACCTTTACTAGATTAATTTATTATGTCCTCTATTGAATTCCTAAAAAAATCTGTCTATTATACATGTATTGCATTGATGCACGTGAATAGAATAGATCAGTTTTAGCACCAACTGTCCCCTGTGACCAATGATTCCTAAACCACACAGGTGGGATTTCAAGACAGAGACCTACCAAGCTAATGGGTATTCATCGTTAAAACTACATGATGTCGTCCACTTGCCTAGCACACATGAGGCCCTGGGTGTGATCCCCAGCACTACAAAAACAAACAAAAAATATGTGGTGGCAATATTATTTTCTTGCCCAATAAATGTAATGAAACTCTAAACCTTTGAGCAGCACAGGAGCTGAACACAGTTTTACATGTCATGTTCTGTGTCCTCTTCTCCCTTCTGTAAGGAACAAATTCATAGGTGAGAGGACTTGGGAGACTCTTGATGAAGGTTAAAAATGAGACAGGAATCTTCAGGCACAACTAGAAATAAAGTATTTATTATAAACCATGTATTTTACATGAAGCTCAATATTGTTCTTGGAGATTTGATAGGATCACACGGGATTTAATTTTCAAGGATCATCAGGTTGACTGAGGGGCTTTTTAAAGGTAAGGGAGGCATTTAGGCTGTGTCATTATTCCTTTGACCACAATTCAGTACCACAGGAAAATTAATATTTAGTTAATAAAAATTTAAGTAGTACTAAAATTTTAATATTAAATACAAAGAGCCTTTCTATAATGGCACTAATATTTCTAGAACACAAACTGAGAAGAGCAAGATGTCTAGTCAAACTTTTTGCCATAGTTATTCATCCCACTAAGATTTAGAATAATATGTGGTTTATGGGTATATACTAATCTTAAAGTATTATGAATCATGGTAAGCTATATTATATGAAGCCTAAAGTTTAATTTTTAATTTGTTCATATGTGTTAGTTTTGTCTTCAAATTCAAAGATGAGAAAACTTCTAAGTTTTCTTTTTAGTACTGAAAAAAAACATATATATATATGTTTATATATATATATATATATATATATATATATATATATTTTGCCATGCTGGGTCTTGAACCTAGGGTCTCATGCACAAAACTACCATAATATATAACATTAGTAAATATCTAATTCTATAGGAAGAAAAGAAGGGAAGAAAGGAAGGGGTAAAAAGAGAGTCAGTCTACCCAATGTATATTGGTATATTCACACCCAGGGCACTCTGCTTCCAAGCTATACCCCCAGCCTTTTTACTTTCATCTTGAGATAAGGTCTCATTGAGTTTCCCACGCTGGCCTGGCCTGGAGCCTGTGATCCTCCTGACTCAGCCTCCAGGTCACTGGGATCACAGTCATGTGGCACCATGACTAACTCAGTCTATCCAATATTTTTAAAAGCATCAGATGCTATAAAAGCAGTACATTAAGCTTTTATTTATTAAATTGTCTCCTGTTATTTCCTTTAAAATTCACTAAGAAAGCTACATTGGTATAGATTTACTTAGAGAAGAAAAATAATGAAGTTTAAAATGATCTTCATATATAGCACTTTAAAGTAATTTAATATCTAATTTTATAATTTAATATCTAATTTTATAATTTAATATCTCTTCTCTTGATGTTAAAACATTAATTTTTATTATATTACAGAAATGTTCATAATATTGTAGCTTATGTACACTAATAGGCTCAAATGTCCAAAATTTATATTTATAATCCCCCCTACACTAAAAAAGCCTGAGGGTTTTAATCTACTAGTAATACTGTTTTGTTTTTGTGTTTGCTCATACTATTTATAACGTACACATATATTCTAAATTTAGTATTTAAGTAAAATAGTCTACCTCTTACCTTAGGTAAAATTCCCAAACTACCTAAGAGATAATGAACAATACTCAACTTAGTTGCCATGGTGACTACTGCAATTTAATAGTTTAGGGACAGGCAACTGTCCATTGGTAACTATAATTCTATAAAGGAAAAGATTACCCTTTCCCTTTTCTAATGAAATGCAATAAGTCTTCTGATAAAAAGAGGAAAGATATTTCTGGACAAGACTAGGAAATACCATTGCTGAACCAAAGGACCCTGCAGAAGATATAAAGTTCTGTCTGTATATTTGGTTCCAGCCCGTCTGCACCTGACTGAGGGTTCCTGAACACTAAGGTGACTTGATAATCATGGTGAAGAGAGAGAAGGCCACAGAGTTGTTTCCGGAGGCATCCCCACCTGTGGAGCTGCAGCACTGGAGGGCGGGAAGAGCAGGTTTCCAGCGGCTCGCTCCACCTTGGCCTCCAGTTCCACTCTCAACCTCACTAGGTAGCTGAGGCTGGCTGAGAACCCGGATCCTCCGGTCCCAGCCTCTCGAATGCTGGGATTACAAGCATGCTCCACTATGCCCGGCTTCAACCTCCACCTTCATAGAAGACAACTTCAGTGTGGTTTAAAATCTCCTTTGAATCTACCTACAAGAGTTTCCACTTGTAGTTGTTTGCTTTCAAGATTATCTGCATAATGGTGTCATAAATATTTAACTTCTGCCCCCCTCCCCACCCCCTACCCGCCGTAGCTGCTCCTGTTGGAGGCATCAGGATGTTTGTGGTTTCTTCATAGGAGGTGGGGAGGAGTGAAAGGACACAGAACTGGGAGACCTTTTTTGTTGTTGTTGTTTTTTCTCCAAGTTTGGGTTCTATCAGGGGAAGGAAATGCATAAAAAACTTTCCTTCTCATCACTGTGATTCACTTCAAATAAATACAGTGTAGGACAATTAGAAGCTCCAGCTCCAAAGGAATGGGAAGAAATATTAACTTCCAACATGGAGCAGTCAGTAATCACTTAGCAGATCATACTGGAGGGAGGAAACTCTCTGGAAATACAGTTGTTGAAGACCATTTAAAAATAAAACTGGAGCATTTACAGATTGCTAGGCTAATAATTCCTTGTATTTAATACTAAGCACTTCAGCAGTCAAGGACACAATTATTACACCAAAATGGGGGGGGGGGGGCTCTAGGTTGGATATAGACCCTATGGACCTATAACACATGCTTCCATATGATTTTTCACAAAAGACCTAAATTTGGAAATTTTGGGGCATTTCCCAGTCTCATAAATCAGCTGGCACTTTTATTTACCATTTGTCTACGGTCGTCCTCTCCACAGACCACTTGGCTGCAGCTCTGAAGAGGAAGATGTGTGATTATGACATCTAGTCCCTCAAACCTAAGCCTGGAGCCCCGAAGTGCATAAAAATTGATAATGATACAACCATATGCCAACAGTTGCAAAATGGTAAGGCAAATTGGCAGATAAAGCTCAAAGACGAGGAGTAAAACAGTTTGTCTTATTAATAAAAATTGATTGTTGTATGTGGTGTGGTGTACATCTGTAATCCCAGCTACTTCGGAGGCTTAGGCATGAGAATCACAAGTTTGAGGCCAGCCTGGGCAACTTAGGGAGATCCCTTCTGAAAATAATAAAAAAAAAAGGACTGGGATATAGCTTGGTGGTACAGCGGCCCTGGGTTTAATCCCTAGTATAGTAAAATCAATCAATCAATCAATCAATCAATCAATCAATCAATCTTATACACACAATGGAATTCTACTCAGCAAACAAAATAATATCATTTTCAGGAAAATGGATAGACCTGGAGAACATTATATTAAGTGAAATTAGTCAGTCACAGAAAGTGAAGGGTCATATGTTTTCTCTCCTATGTGGAAGCTAGGGAGTAATCAGATACCAGAAAGACTTCAGATACAGGAGGAGAAACTTCAGTGGAGCCAGGAAGGTGGTCTAGGGGAATAAGGAGAGGCAGAGAGGAAGGATCAATGAAGGAAACACTTCCATGGACATTAAGTACATATCTGAGAACACCAATGCCAACCTCAATACCCGTATGGGGAAGAGAGGAAGAGGGAGGGAGCCGAGGAGAGCCCATCGAGTGCTGTGCACGTGTATGCCACCATCACTGTGAACTACCTTATGATGTGAAACTATAATGCACCAATAAAAGTGTAAAAAAAGATATCTGAGCATTTAAGGAGCTAAGGAAAGTTTTTAAGAAGTCTGAATTTGTTTGACAACCTATCCTTCATCTGAGCTTTTTTGTTTTGTTTTACTCCCTCATGTTTTTGCCTGATTTGCCTCATTTATAATATAAAGCAATTGTAAAAGAGTTCATTCCAATATTGAGTTTATGCAAATTTCTGAAATAATCAATGCTGTTACTATGAGGTCTAATAGGAAAGCACACAATCAGAATCACTGCTCATTGGTAAGCAGTAAAATCTGCTTGTAGCATGCTTTTGTTTATTGAAGAGAAGAGACTTGAGTTACAAGGCTCTTGAGCGCAAATGCGCAGTGATTTGGCTCTTCCACTTAAACTCAGTAGCAAGCAACAACATGCGGTCTCACCTGCCTTTCTATTCAGCCAGAGTTGGGGCAGCAGATCAAATTATTTCTTAGGTGGCCTGGTAAGAGGCGAGTCTTTGAGAGTTTTGGTGCCAAATTGGTTTTTAAGTCAGCTATAGTTTCATTACACTTACAAGTAGCATTAGCTCTCTCCAGGCTAGTTAGAATAAATGGTAATATATTTATGCTTTGATGCACTTAGTGCCATTTTGGATGTAGCTGGGATCTGCAAGGGTCATCCTGATTTGCTTCATTTCTGATTTTGTGTCAAAATAATTACTAGTGACATCTAGCAAAGATCCCAGCTTTAAATATTTTGAAAACTTTATGCTTTCCTACTATGACTGGGTTATATGGCTTCATAGAATCCTATCAAGAATAATTTAAAAATGCCTTGCTGACCTACAGGAGCTCACACATATTTCTTGAATAAATAAATGTGAGGATTTAATAGGAGGTAAATACTACCACAAAAATTAAGAAAATAATGACATGTGATCCATATTTACTGAGTCCTCAGTATTTTATGAGTATACTGGATGAAGTAGGCCCTTTATTAGGTACTGGGGAAAGAGTGGGAAGCCAAGAATGCACCCCAAGAAACATACAGTCCAGATACTTAATCATCTGTCGGACAACTTTAATCCATGGGTTACCCGTAAAACATGACTTGGAATTCAGTATTCTTAGTTATTTCTTGAATATCATACTTTGCACACATAACACATGTAGATGGGGTAAAAAGAGATTATATAGAAAGTCCAGATTTACATTCATTTCTTGAATATAAATGTCACCAATACTAACACCAACACCAACACCAATAACAACAACAAAAAAATACCTACTTTTTGTAAATCTGGCCAAAGAAAAGATAATAAATGTGTTACAACTTTGATCTTTATTACATCTAGAAATTCCTTTCACTCCTAAAGTAAGGTGTGGTGGTATCTTTATTTTCAAATATGTGGCCAAACCAAAGCAGATTCAGAAAAAGATATGTCAAAGTGGAAAATTACACTGATGCATAAACAAGAAGCTGTGATGAAAAGCTACTGGGATATCTCTCCCAGATGAAAAGTCTAAAAAATTAGCATGGTGTATTATAATAATTCAGGCATAGAAAACAGTAATAATTCAGGCAATATGAGATATCCTTTGTTGAACACTTTATTATTAGTCAATATGCTAATTGCTTTGCATGCATTCCTTGTATGTAAAAGTAAATAAGTGAATAAGCTTAAATAATGCAGGGACACATAATAGTGAGTGGAATCCTAGTTACCTGCATGTACAGGATAATACAATACAAGAAGGCAGCCAGGAAGGTCTCTATTCCACCTTGAGAGACCTTTAAAAAGAGGACACCCATCTTTCCCAGAGACAGATGATCTTTCCTATATTTTCTAGTTCAATTTCTTCTGATTTGCCTTAGTTTTGAAAAACAAAGACTACAATTCCCTAAAATAGCAATACATACATATACAAAAAGGGGGGAGACATTAAATAATCACACAAAGTATTCCATATACTCTCAAGAGGATTCATATTTTCAGGTAAGTATATGTGGTGCTGGGGATGAAACCCAGAGCCTTATACATACTTGGCAAGAGCTCTACCACTGGGCTACATCCCCTCAGGTAAATTTTTAATTACTTGTAAGTCATAATGTTTAATAGGCTTCAGAGTAATAATAAAATGTTATAGCAACATCTTTGCTGAAAATGTAATTTTATTTTGCATATGGTATTGCTGATAGTTAATTTATCAAGAATCAGGCTTCATATTTTCTAGCTTTCCAACTTTGAGATTATATTAAAAATAACTGTAACATCTTACAAACTCCTCAGAAAACATGTAAGGTATTAATTTCATCATGGTAAACAAAAGGGCCCCTCTGGCATGCCATGACTTCTTGTAACTCTAGCATTTATCTTAGCAAGGGCAAAGCACACATTCATTTGTCCCTTGCCTATCTCTGCACTGAACATGGAAATCATTCTCTTTTCTGGCAATAGGCTGAATGGGAAAGTAAACATCATGAAAATTAAATCTCATAAAATAAGGATTAGTAAACTCGAAACTAATAATATACCATGAACTCTACATCTTTTTCCCCCTGATTTATTATTTCCAAATAATAAATTTCAGTCTTTTGTAGACAAGGTACTCTACTGGGATCTACTCAGAAAACACGCTCTAAGACTTTAAGGTTTTAGGTTTTTGGCACAGAAGTTGGAAGAGCCTGAGTTCTTTGTTAATATTTTCAGAGCGTTAATTTGTGATTGCCTGACAATCCAAAACAATCGCTGTTATAGGTTAGATGGGGCGTTCTCCTGGCAGACCATGTGTGCCTGGGGACGTGGTGAGCTAGAAGCAAGGGTGTGCTCTGCAGCCCAGATGGGAGGGCTCAGGGTGAAGCTCAGAGGAGCTGCTAATGCCAGAACAGGGTCCTCCCCAGACACAGACGGCTGGATCTCCAGCCTGAGCTTCGGGAACATTCTATATCCAAATTATAATGGTAACTGATACTCTGCCATAATCATCTGCTGCTGCCCCCAAGCCTTTGTTTCTTTAAAAAAAAAAAAAAATGCTACTATTGACATCTATTACTAGAGGTTTGTAGGAAGAAATAGCAATGGGGAGGGGGGTGAAGAAAAATCAGCAAGCTCCAGTGGGAGGAGTTTGGAATCAAAACAACAACAAAAAAGACAAATCCAAATAGCCAACACGGGCAAGGTTCTGAGGTTTCTGAAAGAAAGTGAGATGAGGGCTTAAGCCATTTTAATTGGGGACCAAAGCAGGTGGTCTAGAAAACCAAGGAGCACCCAAGTGCCACTTCTTAGGTGAGATGAAGTCTTTGGTACTGCTCCATCCACAAACATCCCTTTGTAGCAGAAGGGAACAAGGAGTTGAGTCCCATCTTCTGGTTTTCCCCAGTGGGCCCTGGTCATCAGCTAAACATCACTCTGATATTCATTAGTTACCACTCAACAAATATCGATGCCTGTTACATCATAAGTCCTGAGATGAAGAACCACAGAGGAAATATCTCTTGAAGTTCAGGCCAGAGAAAATGTTTGGCTTTCCTGATGTGCTGATCTACTTCCTGTAATCAAACATGAACAATGGACCTGTCAAGTTTCCTGTTTTCTCTGTCCTGTTAGGAATATCCCTGGTATCTTTCAGCTCAGTTGCAAATTGCCCTTCTTAACATGATTACTTGCCTGGAATTCTCCTTCCCCACCCTTGTCTCTTTTTCTATTTAGGCTTTTATTATAACTGTCTTTTAAGTTCCCTCACATTATTTTTGGAAGCAGGAAAAACAGTGAGTAGATGAAAAAATCAGCATTCTAGCTTAGTGATCTGTTTCTATGTGTTGGGAAGCCTTTCTTGGGGGAAAAAAAGACAAAATGGAAGAATTTAGTATCTCAAATGGCAAATTCAGAGGTTGCAGTAAAAGTATCAGATAGGTAGGCTAATAGGGATTTCTGAGTTACAGACGATAGTACTTTGCACGTAAATGTGATGAGACTTAATGTATCTGTTTATTGAAAAATGGTGCCAGCCATGGTGGCACATGCCTGTAATCCCAGTACTTGAGAGGCTGAGACAGGAGGATGACATGTTCAAGACCAGACTCAGCAAGACTCTCAGCAACTTGGTGTGAGACCCTGTTTCACAAAAAAAAAAAAAAAAAAAAAAAAAAAAAAAAAAAAAAAAAAAAAAAAAAGAAAAGAAAAAAGAAAAAAGAGCTAGGAGTGAAGCTCAGAGGTAGGAATGCCTCTGGGTTCAATTCCCAGTAACACACACACACACACACACACGCACACACATGTCACAACACAGTAACTAGAGCATAGTGGAGTTGGTAGAAAGCCTCAACATTGGAGATGTTCTTAGATTTCTGGAAAATGGATGTGTGACACCTGCCCTAGTCTTTGCCAGCTCAGCTCCCGACATGCTACGTCCAATAAAGGTGCAGCTGTTGCCTACAATTATTTTAAATGAGCAGTTTCTCTCACTAAAAGAATTACCTCTTTTTTTTTCCCCACAAGTATTTTTTCATCTTTCATCCCTCCCTTTGTTAATCTAGTTGATTAATTAGAATGCTTGAGTAAAGATAAGTTTGGGTTCATTTAATTTCTTGGTTTTCAAAATGACAACTAGGAAACCAATTCTGCTTCAATCTTTCATTGCTAAAAATACTCTCATCATTTATTAGCTCACTTTTCTGCCTTCGACAATAACATAGAATTTGATATTTTTTCATGAATCAGGAAATGTTGGTATCTCCAGTTCATTATAGGTCTGTAATATGAAAACCTGAGTAGATACTTACTGACCCCATCCAAACTCTGGAGGGAGGTTGGCTTTTGGGAACAAATCTTTGCTATCTTGTTTGTTTTCTAGTAATTTTGAGCTCTAAAAGTAGAGCAAAAAGAAAAAAAAATCTAGTTAATTAAAGGTTCTATTTAGCTATGTTCCAGTTAATTTGAGCCTTTCTAAGTACTAATTGCATGAGGCAAGTTAAATTTATTCCAGAGAAGATAAGCCTTTTGTGAAATAAATGCAAGGAGTCCAAGTCTTCAAAAAGTGTAAAATAAACTTTTAAATAATTTAAATTATATGTAATGTACTTAAACATTTTAAGGATCATATAATAGGGCTTAGTAGAATTACAAATCTGGATATCTACAGTCTAAGCTGTTTTAAAATCTTTGGAAAATTCAAAACGAATCAATGTAGTTGAAACGTAATATGTGCATTTTAAAAAGAATCCTGTTTCAATGTGAAACACCCAGATCAATTTATGAGAAGTTTCAATGTAAAGTACATCAAGACTCCATATCCCTATAATCATATCTTAAAACTGTAAGAGAATAAAAGTAACATATTCAGCAGAAAGATATCATTTTCTCAATATATCTACATATCTTCACAAGGCTTCTTAATATTGTGGGAGGCATGGAGATTGCACACATACCCCACAATTTTGTATTTCAAATAGTATTCAAACTGGAGCAGCTGTGAGGTTTTAAATAACCAGTATACATCAATTAGTGTTGAGAGCCACAGTCCAGAGAAGGATTTGGCCATTCTCCTAGGTTTCTTGAGGTTTTATGCTCTTCTAGAGGGAATAGGTTACATATGTGCACAAATGTTCAGCTGACATTTAATAATTGGTAAGAGATTTCCTCAAGGATCTACAAATACAGAACAGTCACACATTAACAATTGCAATGTAAATCTAGGCATTTCTACTGATTTTTTTTTTTGGTTAAAAAATTATTCCTTGGATATTGTATAAAAACGGTACATCTTTATAGGTCAATTGTGGTATATAACAAAATAATACATGGAAGTTGTCTATAATAAATGTCTGGTATACATAGTATGTAATAAACATGTAGGACTATAAGGAGGAGTAATTAGAGGCATAGAATTTCTCCTCTCTCAAAGTCCTTACCAGAAATGATTTTCCAACCAACTAAAGTATTCTTGGAATTACAAGCCAATATTTGTAGGTGCTGAAAGTTTATTTTAGTGATAATTAAAAGTTCTAAAACATATACAGCCCTGAGAACTGATCTAACTCTAAAAAGCAAGTATTAAATAAGAAGTAAGCATTTCAGAGTTCTTTTCTGGAATCCTTTTTCCTGTAGTCTTTGTCTATAGATAGACAAAAAGGCAGAGAGAACATTTCTGTCTCATTTATGTCTATCCATTCTAGGACCCCAGGATGCTAATTTCTATGTATTAGCACCTAGAAAAAGGCCAAATCCACCACGGGGCCTCAATAAATAGGTACAGAATAAATAAATACATGTTTATTTATATTAGAGATTTTCTAAAATCCTAGTATGTCGCTGTAGTGAAATTATTTCTCTTTGGAATATCTTTCATGTCAAATTATGATTTCATGATGGAAATCAAGCAGCAAAATATGGATAATTGGCAGTCAGAAGTGTTAAATATACTTTTTAAAATTCAAGTAGCATGTGTAAATGACTTAATAAACAATAGGGAATACAACACGCAATTCAAAGAGAGGAAGACAGAGCTAAGAAAGAGTGATTTGAAGGCGAGGTTCAGAAATAAGTGGCTTGTCATTGGGACTCAATAACTAGAGAATTTCTATAACTCCAGAGAAACTGGTGTGTGGGGGGTGCACCTGAAGGATAAATTAGAGAGAAAATAAGGAAGGAATAAAGAGTTAGAGAAAGAGTGATGAGAAGGCCTCGAAATAAAGGGTGAAAAATATAAAGAAGAAAATGGAAAAGACAAGTCTTTGAAATGAAACAATTCAGTAACACTAAGGTAGGTATAAAAGCATAAACAATTTATTCAGATCTACATTCAAATCTTGGTTTATCCACTTATCATCTATATTACCTTGGGCAAATTAAGTAATCTTTCTGAGTCTATGTTTCCTTATTTATTAAATAATAATGTATGTCACATTGCACTTTTAAGGATTTCATAAAATAACACATGTTAAAATAGACTGGCATGGTACAGCATAGATAATCCATAAATATTAAGTTTCGCTCATTGTCTAAATGTGGTTCTGCATTTAAATTTGTACCATTTCTCAACAGGTACCCAGCCTGCAGCTAAACCCCTTCTATGCAGGGTCAGTCATCTTGTCTTATTTGGTTGTAAAGAAGACATGTTTATTTTACTTTTTTAAGGAATTAAAATGGATGCATTTACCCACATTCTCTCAAATACCGTTATAAATGGCTATAAGTTGTTTTGTTTTGAAATATATCAGGGACACCCCAAGGCATGCATTCTCTTCAAAGTTCAACATTGCTGTGTCATACACAGATCCTTGAGCTAAAGGGACCTAAAAGTTGTCTAGCTTAACTCTCTGATTATATGTATGGGAGGAAAGTGAGGTCTGGATAGGCTGTTTATTCATGCAGTTATCCGATCATTTGCTCAATGAATATTAGTTGTGAGCATGTCACATATCTGACGTGGTGCTAGAAATGAGTATTACATACGGCTGAAACCCGGGGCCTGCTTCCAGAGCCTTGTGGGACTTTGCCTTATCCATGGTTGTGCAGCTACTCTGTGGACTTAGTGGTGGAATTGCCAGTCCAGGTGTTTTCCATTATACTGAGCATTTTCCTGATTGTTCGATCGACTCATAACATGAGCTCCAGATAAACAGCACAACACTGGGCCCTGAACTTCCTGTTAATCACTGACCAGCAGAGAGTAGCAAAAGTAAATAGTTTCAAATTAATTTTCAACCAAAATCTAAGGCAGGCCAAATGGCGCAGAAGCCTCAATAGAGTTTGCCTTGCAGATGGGACCGGCTCCAAGGCTCACAGGACCAGGCCATGAACCACAGTCTGTACCAGGGTCAGAGACACACATCCCAAGTCTGCAAGTGGCTCTTCCTCCCAGCGCATGCTCCTTCTTGTCCTGCCTGGGTGTTACCACTTCCCTTTCTGGATGAGGTCTAGAAACATGCACGAAGGGAGATAACCAGACTGTTGCAATTACTTGGAGAGGCTTTGTACTAGTCCTTGAATCTGGCATATTTAAATAATCCTAGCTTACAAAGATGGCCCTTGGCCCTGGTCACGTGGCCCTTTAAATAGACATCCTCCTTTAGCTGCAACTTAGATACCATAGAGGACAAGCCTTGTTTTTTGTGTGCCTCCTAGAAGAGTTCACACTGCCTTTCTGGGAATCCCTTCTCCCTGTGGTGTAGAGTACAGCGAGCGTAAACAAAAGTGCTTCTCCAACCAGGAAGGGAGTCCTAGAAGCTCCTTCAGCTAGGGCTGCCCTCTCGCCTTCTGTATAACCACATGACCAAAGCTTCTTGAGGATCTCTCCTTCTCGCCTATAACTCTGATCTGTGCAAAGTGGTACAAAGGGTGTGTGTGTATGGGGAGGGAATATTCATTTCACGAAGCCTTCTGAGGTTGCCTGAATCCCACCTTCCAAGTCTTGCCAGCACCCAAGTTCTTAAAGCTCCTGGCCAGTGCAGGCATGCCCCGGCCTCTTTCACACCAACGTGTGCTCCACTCAAACAGAGCTGGGCCTGTCCCCCCAGATGAAATCCCCTCACTGAGATGGAAAGCCCGTTCTATGACAGATTCCCTCTAAGCGCATCAGCTCTGCAAGTCACTTAGGAACACCTGTACAAATGGAGTGTTAGGGGGCTTTACAACAGAAATCTAAAATGATTTCACTAACAATTGTGATGAGCATACTTTGAAAAGATTCAATATAATTGGATTTACCCAATGCCTAACAACCTAGAGCTTTTTGTCGGTGCTTCGGCATAGCCACGATGCGATGAAACTGTTATTTCTAATGAGTGGTAGGAGTGAGGAAGAAGGTGTAGTTTTGGTTAGAGCTTTCTTACTTCTGGGAGCTAGCTCCTTAAGCAGATCACTTCACTTAAAACCTGAGTAGCTTTCTTGCTACAGGTGGCTAAGAACATCTGCCCCACTTTCTTGCATTTTGTTTTTTAACTTTAAAACCTAAAGGCAATAATAAACCTTCAGGGGAATACACAAGGTACTGCATGTATGCTTAATATTATTGTTCTCCTAGTAGATCTTAAAGATTAAATACTATTTTAATTAGTTGTATTTTATTCTATTCTTGGTCTTGAAATATTGGCAATTTTAAAACAATCCTTAAGATGTTGTTTCTTTCATGGTACTGGGGATTGAA
>PVLC010013630.1:0-41321 GCA_004027655.1 Graphiurus murinus | reverse complement strand
GGAACAGCCTAGAAATATTTACACCATTATTTACTTACATTCATTTATTGTGTTTCCTCAAGGTAACACAGTAAATGTATGTAAGTAAATAATGATGCAAGTTTGTCTAATTTTGGAAATTCTGTCCAGAATATTGAAACACCACGGTAAATTGTCTGAGGGCGAAGAAGCCACAGAAGGCCTCATCCCTATTCATCAGATGGAAATGTAATGATTTGACTATAGCTGCCATTAACTGGCTAATAACTATTTATGACCTCAGGATGCAGTTCCTACCCAGCTAATGGGGCTCCACAGTAAAGCTATGATTTTAGCGCAGCTGTTATGGTTCTTGGTCTCAGTGGCTTGCATTAAGGGATGGGCAGGTTCTGCTGATTATCCACATAATAAGAGCTCGTGTTCCAAGGGCCTTCAGAAAAACTCTCATCAAACCAAATTGGAGTCGTGCCTGAGAAGGAAGCCTTGCAGAATAACATGTTGATTGCCCCAAATAATCCTTACGAAATCACACTTAGGAGAAATTGATCATACTTTCTTTTTTTTCCCAGTCACTTGTGAGTCATTAAGTGCCGGGGGATTGTATCTGCTGACATTTCTCAAATGACGTTTTTCCAAGCTGCTTCCACTTAGCCTTAGAGATGGTACCTGTTCCTGCGAGCCCAGCTTTGTGGGACATGCAGAGTCACTTCTGGCTGAGCTAGGCTCACAGTGCCAGGGTGGTTTCTGAATTCTTGGCCAGATGGGCTCGCAGAAAGCATACGGCCCACTAATGTCTGCATCTGGTATTCTGACCATCCGTCAAGCCGAGCTCCATTTCCTCTCCTCCTCCGAGATATTTCCCCTAAGAAACGCTTTCTTTTCATGACTATTCCTTTATTCAACCTGTGTTTAATGAGCATGCATGAGGCATCAAGCCTAGAGAAGATGTGAAGAAAGTTTAAGATATGTGTCCTTGTTCTTTCTCACCTTGAAACTTAGTTTATAACATGAAATATATGCACACACATTTTTTTTTCTAGACTTTAAGTAATTCACACTATCTCTATTGGCCCCCAGTTGTTGAAATTACCATGACATTGCGCCTGGCCTTTTGCAATGGCTGTAGTTCTAACCCATGTTCCCTTGTCTGTTCTTGTTAAAATGTTAGACAGATTTTATGAGTTCTTTTACAAAACAAAAAACAAAACTCCAAATGGCTCTGCATCCCATACAGGGGAAAAGTCAAAGTTCTCATCATAGTTCTCCATGACCCCTTTTTTCATCTGACATTACTTCCTGCCACCTGCTCTGTCATTTCATCTGTCCCTGCCACCCTTTTGTTGATCCTCAAACAATAAGGACTCAAGTACCTTGCAGCTTTGGCCCTTGCTCTTCCCTCAGCTTGGGCCGATTTCCCCTAGGTAGATGCATGATATTTTCCCTCATTTTATTTATTTATTTATTTATTTATTTATTTATTTATTTATTTATTTTTTAATGAGTACTCCTGACCAACCTGTCTAAAACACACACACACATCATCATCTTCTTACCCTGTAGTCATATTTCTTTTCTTAGCATTTCAGAGCACCCAGCTGATATAATTATCCTTCTCCCCCAGCTACACAAGCTTTATGAGAGCAGAGACTTGGCATAGCAACTGCGAAGACCCACCAAACCTAGATCTGTAATGGGCAGAGAATAGACGGTCAATACCTAGGACGGACTGGATGACCCAAATGGCACGACAGAAGACAAACAAATGAACATGGTGCCAAAATGAACTCCGCCTTGTCTAGTAAATGAAGTCCTGTCTCTTTCTTCTGGCCTTCAAAAGTTATTCCACTAGGGATGCTTTCACATGTAACTAACAAGATATTTAATGATAGTGATTGAAGCAATAAATGCACCTAATTAGGTCATACAAGATGCCTGGAGGGAAGCAGCCTTGATCTAAGAGTTGTTGGAAGACGTATCAAAGACAGAACCTCTTTCTGTCTTGCTCTCACTCTCTTTAGCATGTTGGCTAAGACAGCAGATACACAGGCAGCATGCAGATATTCAATGCATGGGATATAGAGATGGTAGTAAGAGTGACATTTAACTCATCTTTCGGGAAAATAAGTTTCCTAGATGACATTTCCTAGGAGACTTTTCATTATAATTCTCTAACTTATTCATCCCTCAAGGCACGGAGGGTTTCATTTTTATAACCTTTAGAGTGAAGAAGGGCAGAGGAGAAATGATTTTTGAGTAGGTTAGGTTGTAGTCATCCTCCATCTGCCTATGCCTAATGCCTTCCATGATGTGACCCCCTACCTGACTCATCCCCTTCCCATTCTACTACACATATCCTTTTTCAGGCCAACTCAGCTATCCTGCTCCTCAAGCACTTCTGCCCTTCATTTTTTTAAAAAAAGCCCTTTCCAGTTGCATCCACTTCCCTGCAAAGTACATGATTTTGTTCTTTTTTATGGCTGAGTAAAATTCCATTGTGTATATATCCCATAGTTTTGTAATCCATTCATCTGTGGATGGACATCTTGGCTGCTTCCACAGTTTGGCTATTGTGAATCGAGCCGCTATAAACATTGATACACATGCACATTTGTCTATATCAATTTGTACCTAACAAAAATGTATATATACAAAGCATGAATTATTACAATAAAAAAAGGCCCTTTCAACATTTAATTTTTAGAACAATTTATTTATTTATTGAGTACTGGGGATGGAACCCAGGGGCATTCTATCTCCAAGCTTCACCCCCAATCCTATTTTTTATTCTTTATTTTGAGACAGGATCTCACTAAGTTGCGGAGTGCCTCACTAAGTAGCTGAGGCTGGTCACAAACCTGTGACCCTCCTGCCTCAGTCTCCCAAGTACTGGGATTACAAGCGTACACCACTATGCCTGGCTACAATTTTAGATTTATAGAAAAATTGAGAAAGTGATACAGAGAGTTCTCACATATCCCCAGTTTCCCTATTAAGATCTTACATCAGTACAGTACATTTTTTTTTACAACTCATGAACTAATATTAAATCATCAGCATTAATGATGAATCAGGTTCACATTCCCTTTATTGTTACTCAATGTCTTTTTTCTACCCCGAACCTCTTCCAGGATATCACATTGCTCTCCACAGGTTCCTCTTTGCTGGGGCTGTTTCCAAGACTTTTCTTTTGTGATGGAAGGTTTGAGGAGTACTCGTCAGGTCTTGTAGAATGCCCCACTACTGAAATTCATCCATCACTTTTCTTTCATAGGTGGACTAGGGCTATGGGCTTCGGGGGATGAAGATTGCAGACATAAAGTCTCATTTGCATCGTTATCATATCAGAAGAACAAACGAGGTAGGGTGTTTGTCAGATTCCTCTGCTGTAAAGTCATGCCTTTACACTCTTTTTATTTTATTTATTTATTTATTTATTTATTTATTTATTTATTTATTTATTTATTTATTTTTTGCGGTACTGGGGGTTGAACTCAGGGGCATTCTACCCCCAAGCTATACCCCCAGCCCTATTTTTTATTCTTTATTTTGAAACCGAGTCTCACTAAGTCGCAGAGTGCCTCACTATGTAGCTGAGGCTGGCCGTGAACCCGGATCCTCCGGTCTCAGCCTCCCGAATGCTGGGATTACAAGCGTGCGCCACCACACCCGGCTCTTTACACTCTTTTTATACTGTGGTTTTTTGGGGAAAAAAAGTCGCCACATGTAGCCCATGTCTGAAGAGTAGGGAGTTTGCCCTCCTTAAGGGCAGAACATCTATGGAAATAATTTGGAATTCTGTATGGGATATTTGTTCCTCCCCACCCTCCATTTGCTTATTGGATCATTTATTTACAAAAGTATGGACTCATCAATATTGGCTTTACATTTGGACCATCAGTACTTTATTTTAGCTTTGCATTTGGATCATAATCTCATACTTTATTTATTTTTTATTAAATTAAGCTAGTTTTGTCCTCTGGGGACTCCTTTAGTTGGCTTCTGTACTACTTTGACCCATTTCCATCAACATGGGTTATTCTCTCTCAAGCACTTTCTCACTGTCTAGCTATACAAAGTGCTATAGGGCCATCTTCCTATTTCCTACTTTAGTCCTAACGTCAATCATTTCTTCAAGGACCCTTAATTCATTTTATTGGAGAATAGTATTAGAAACCAATATCTAGGTGCTAGATGTTTTCATTGCTACTGGGGGTGTCATTACTTCTAGGTCTTCTTAGGGGACAGAACAAGAAATATATGTGTGCAAATAGTACCTGTGAATATGCATAGATCTATAAACATTACCGTATGCAACCACATGTATCTATATTAAACTAAATACTAGCTCAAATTGATGTCTCTACCTCTAATCTATTACCACATGGATAATTCTAGATCTTGTTTATCTATAAATTCTCATTCTAACAATGAAGAAATTAGATCCCACCATCTGCCCTCCAAGTACCCCATCCCTCAATTCCAGTTTACATCTATCTGTAAGGAAATCAGAGCTAAAGAGTGAATCGCAACCTCATCAAGTATACTGATTATGTGTGCTCCCTTTGTCTTTAGACTTTTGGGGTCCCCATACTTACTAGGTTACTTAGGGTGGGACTGTTTTGTTTCACTCCCTTCAGTAACATTGATCCATGCACTGGTAAAACAGATTCTCTTGCAACACCATCTGCCTTCCTTTCTAGGTCCACTCCCACCAGCTAAATGATTTTTACAATTTTTCATAAGGTTCTACTCTCTTATGTAGTAAAGCTTTCTGGGTTTTGAAAAATGCTAAATGTCATGTATCTAGTATCACACACTATAGTTTCTCTGCCCTAAAGTCCTCTTCAACCCCCTCTTCTTACTCTGAGCCCCTTGGAAACCATATCTATATTATTGCTATTATCATATCCATAGCTTTTCTATTTCCAACGTGTCATATAACTGTAATTATAGAGTAGTCATTTCACATAGTTTCTTTCACTAGCGATATGTATTTAAGGTTCCTCCTGTTTTTTTTTTCCTGGCTTAATAGCTCATCCCTTTTTTACCATGGAATACTATTCCATTGGTTGGATATCCTAGTATGTTCATCACCCACTTATGAAGGACATTTTGGTTGGTTTCCTTTATTGGCGAATATGAATAATACTGATTTAGACATGTACATTAAGGTATTTCTAGAAATACCTGCACATAGGTGGAAAGTTTTCAGTTGGAAAAAAATCCCAGGATTGTGACTATATTTCTTTGGAAGAAAAATGACACACTATCTTTCAAAGTGAGTGAACCTTTCTATATTCCACCAACAATGAATAAGAGTTTGTGTTGTTCCATATCCTTTCCAGCATTTGGTATTATCATTTTTAAAAAATTAGCCATTTTAACAGATGTACATTTATGTTTCATTTTTTAAATTTCTTCAAATTTTTATGCCCTTTTCACAATAGAAAAACTCTGCTATCCTATGTCATTTGCCAAACTCTTCCAAGCCAATTTCAAAGCTACTTACCCCATAAATGATCTCTCAAAACATCCCTTCTTAACCAGATGGACTTCTCCCTCCCTTAAATTCCTAACATCCTTTATCACTAAAATATACTCTTAATGTATGAAAGTGACAATGAGGTTTATAAGAATAGCATCACATCAGTTTTCACATAAAATCACTGTTCCGAAGTTAAAATAGTTGCCAGCAATTTAGATGCTTTGTGGTAGTTGTTATGTAGATGCCAGTAAATAGGGAGTGAAGTCCTCCTGAGAAGGTATTGGGAAGGCAGCTAAGTTCATTTACCAGTGATGCAAACCATTCCCATGTACTAGTTCTATCTCATGGGGCATTCAGTTGCCCCCCCCCCCCAATTTTGTCCTGCCACTGCATTAACTTTTAAATTGTCAAAATCATTAACATCAAATCTGTGAATGCAAAGAGTGTACGGAACATTTCCCAGAAAATGCTTTAAAAAAAAAAGATAATTTCTATTTATGTCTTATTTCCCTTCTAGACCGAAAGGCATTGAGGATAGACTATGTCTCTAATTAATTTTACATGCACTAGATATTTGCCAACTAAGTAAATATAAGCCACACTTCTGTAGAGTTTAATAAAAAGGAAGAGTGCTTTTTCTTATAATAGCATTATCTATAATTTAATTGATTTCAAAGAAACCTGAAGGAGAATAACAAAACTCTAAGCTAGACCAGAAGCTTAGGCACCTGGTAGAGAAGAATGTGCCAACATTAATAGCAGAGCTGTCGGGAGGGACACAGGTCCCTTTGTTCCCATAAAGGCTGTGACTGTGGAGGAGGTGACAGTGCAGAAGTGATCAGCTTGTTCATCGGCATGGCAATGCTCCACCCTGGCTGCAGCCGTGGGTCCCCAGCTCTGCCTCTGCAGATGACAGCCACCCCTCACACCCCGTTCTCTCTGTGTTTTCCACTTAGCACTCTGACCCTCACTGAACACAGGGTTGGGGAATTTGATCCCTGCTGTGGGTTTATCTTGAGCCAGAGGACAGGTAAGCAAAAAGAAATGGCTTGGGGAAAGGGAGGCTGATAGCCACAGAGAACTGGGGAGTTCATCTCTGAGATTTTGTTGCTTTTTTTTCCTTAAAGACAAATTTACAAGGAGACACTGTCCAGGGAATCCTGCTCAGTCCCAAATATGTGGTTCTATATTCTGAGTGTTTCCAGAAGAAAAATCGAGAAAATGGATGACTTCACAGGCCAAGGACAGGATTAAAAGGAGGTAGAAGCTCAATCAAGAGGGGCCCAGAGTTAGTAAAGTCAGTGTCAAGAGGCTCATGGGGGGAGGAGGGGATAAGTCATGCCCTAGCTATCAAAGAGTTAGCATTGTCTTTTCTTTTTCAGTACTGTTTCTGAGCATCTCCTCCTTGTCAGGCACCAGGGATACAGCATAAATCAAGACACACATGTCTCCTCCCTCATAAATTACACAGGCCTCTAAATTCCAATTGTTAACTATTCCTTTGGGTTACATTAGAAGGCATTATATTTAGAAGACATCAATTACAACTCATACATTTCCTAAAAATCGTTAGCATTGTCAACAATTCCGTAACACAATCTCTACATGTTTATAGCACTCTATAGCTGTCACAAATGCCATAAATTTTCTAAACCAACCCTGTGAGGTGGATCAGACTGGAGTTATCAGCTCCATTTTGGAGAGTATCCGATTTGCCCTAGTCGAAATACCAGTCTTCCCAAGTGTGGTCTCAGGACCAGTGGCAGTAGAATTACTTGGAGAGGCACTGATTAATAAATGGAATTTGTGGGAGGCAAGTGGGACATCACAAGACCTGCTGGATGACAAATCTACTGGGTTGGACACAGGGGCTTTAATTTTCCACTGGTTTTAATTCTCCACTAACTCACCACTGTAGTATACCATAGTTCATTCAGGATTTTAACTCAGGTTTTCTGAATCTTTTACACTTTCTACAACAATCATGTTGAAAACATGACCCAGCAGAACTGGTGCCTCTCTGTTCTTTCCGAGGTACCTTGATGTGTCTTTCTCTGTACTTTCCCAGCTAAATCCTTCTCTGGAAATGAGGCCTCCAAAACACTGATTCAACTTCCTTACCAACTAGTCTTTGCCTCCAAAGACTGACCCTCCCAGAACACAGACCTGCTAAGAAGTATTTGCATTACCAGGGGCCTCTTGTCTTTTTGCAGGTGGCAGCATTTTATCCCTGAGCTTTCTATTTTGACAGCTCATCAGCAGAACCATTGAAAGGTGACAAGGACCTCACTGTTCAATTAAGGCGCAAGTGTCACCAGAACATGCAGAGGAGGAGAAGCGACAGACCTGCATGGAGTCAGCTGAAATAAAAGAGCTTTAACAAGCAGATTAGCCATCCTTCAACAGCCAGGAGCTGCCCAAGATTTCAAGGATTTCAAGCACGCTGCCCAAATGCAGTAGGACACATGATCTTGTCTTGGGGCCCTGGTTTTCCTAGTTTACACATATTGCTTTTCATAAATTATTAAGTATTCTGCAAAAGTAAGGAATCATCAACGATTTAACAAAGATCTGTTGAACATCCACACTGATATTCCGCTGCTATGGACATAAAGATCATGGCTGCAAATGACACAGGCATTAGCAGGCTCTCCAGACCTAAAAGAAATATTTAAAAAAAAAAAAAAAAAACAACAACACTGTGGGTTGCCATGGAGAATTCAAGAAAGGTAGAGAAGTTAACATCTCTTAGGGTTTCTCCAAGTGTGGATGAGTGCCACCTGGTCAGAAACCACTGAAAATATTAGTGAAAATGAAAAATGTCTGGAATCCCCCCCAACACTGGGAGCAGGATTCAGGAAGCCATGTTTTTAACAAACTCCTTAGGTTGTTCTTTTGCACATCAAAGCTGAGAATCACTGCTATGTGTGTGCATGTGTGTGTATGTGTGTATGTGTGTGTGCAGATGTGGTGGAAGAAAGTTTTTAAGAAAGGCCTTTGTGAAGAAACAGTGTGTGCACAAGAGGAAGCTTGAAGATCAAGGCTTAAGCAATAGAATTTGGGCAAGGGCTCCCCAGGTGGAAATAAAAGCATGTGCCAAGGTCCAAAGTGAATGGGAAGGAGACAAAAATGTCTCCATGGCTGGAGAATTAGGAGCAAGATGGAGAAGGGCCTAGAGATAAGGCCAGGACTCCAGATGCAGGGCCATGCCAGCATTCTCAAGGATTTGGGATTCTGTCTTAAACCACTGAAGGGTTGCAGGCAAAGGAGGAACATAATGAAAAATTTTCATTGAAAAAGGAAAACGTAACATGGAGGGTTTAAGTCTCTCTAGAAGGGGAGCTGGGCTTCAGGGAGGGAGGAGGCTGCTGCTGTTACCTTGTTAGATCAGAGGCAGCAAAGATGGAGAGACATGAAAGGATTCAAGAGGTATTTAGGAGGTAAAATCAAGGAAGCTAGTGATCCTACAGGCACAAAGCGCTGCCATGCCCCCATGCTAACTTCAGCTTTGAGAAAAATTGAGTTGAGCCCCTATAGTGACAGATCAGGCTGTTTCAAGAGACTCCCTGCCTCTGGTCCCCTTTGTGGCCAAGGATTTGCTTTGGCCCATCATGGATTCCCAAACTTATTGGCTTACTGTTCCTTTTTCAGAAAAAAAAAATTACCTAGTGTCTCCCTCGGCTCTCCCATCTCCCCCCTTATTTGTATTCAATGATCCCTAGGTACACTTGAGGCTACTATAGCCCCCTGGATCAGTCCAGTGATGCCCCTCTCCCCGGGGGTAGTATCACAGACTCTGGGAATCTAGGGCTGGATCATTCCAGGATGCAGGAGACCTTTTGTTTTCTCCAAGCTCTGCCACTAAACCCTCTGTGCCTGGCCTTAGGTTTCCCACATGGAAGTCACATCCTTTTCACACAATCTCATTGCATTCTGAACTTTTACTCCATGGCTCTTATCCCAACTTACACTTAAGTCAGAAATAACTCTAACTAGTTGTAATTAATCCATCTCCTCCATTAAACTGTATGATCTAATGACCATGGTTCACTGCCATCTCCAGTTCTGATGGCTGCCAAGTATACATATAAGAGTTGTGATTCCTGACCTCGTAGGATTCACTCCTTGGAATTTGAATACATGAAGGCGATACACACATAGGAGGTAATCTGGGAATCTATGGCAGAATCCAAGCAAGGTGTTGTGTTGCATGCCTATAATCCCAGTGCTTGGGAGGCTGCAACAGGAGGATCACAGGTTCGAGGCCAGCCTAAGCAACTTAGTAAGATCCTCAGCAATTTAGCAAGACCCTGTTTCAACACTAAAAAATAAATAAATAAAAAATAAACAGGGCTTCAGGTATAGCTTGGAGGTAGAATGTCTCTGGGTTCAATCTCTAGTACCACCAAAGAGGGGAAAATAAAAGAATAGAGGAACCTAGTGACTTTTTATATGTGAAGAATGAAGGTGGGGAGGAAGGAAGAGTCTAGTAGGATTTAGGTTGATGGTGTTACTATTAGCTGAAGGAGAGAAGTCTATAGAAGGAAAACGCCTCTTAAACATAAGACAGGTTCGGTTTGGGGGCATATAAACTACAAGGCGAGACATGCATATGGCAATTTCTGGTGGGCAGGGGCCTGGAGCATTTCAAGGTTTTGGTAAGAGGCCTAAGTCAGAGGTGTTGTGTGTTGCTTTGAAAACTACTCACGCTTTTTAAAAGCAAATAAGATGGTATGTGAACACAATCCAACGAACAATAGCTGTTGCTTACAGCTAAGTGGAAGCCTTGGTTCCAAGTGCTTTGGCTTATTTAATCCTCATACTAATTCTGTGGGATAGATATACTTATGATTCCAGTTTTAACGATGAGGACACTGAGTCACAGAAAGTTTGAGCACCTTGTCCTAGGTTACACAAGGAATAAATGGTGGAGATAGCATTGCAACTTGACTGTCTGGACCCACTGCCTCTAATGATGCTCTTCTGCCTGCTAGAGTTGTTGCCATGGCAACAGGCCATACTCTATCAGATCCCCCATCACAACATCTGCTGGCTACCTGTTCAACTCAAATCATGAATATCTTGATTAGCAATATTGTTTTACTGGTCTTGTATTCATCATGTTACAGGTAAAGACTCTGAGGCACAGATTGGTAAAATAACAATACAGCCACATAGTTAGGGACTGGATGAGCTGGTATTTGATCTCAGTTCAGTCAACTTCTAGGACTTAAAATTTTTCATTACACAAAAACATGTTTTTAAGTTCAACTCGTCAATTATTTAGATAGGTACAAAGAAAGGGTGGGCATTAGTCTGGGAAGAAGATAAAGGAAATTGTAGACTAGGAGTTGCCATTAAATATGAGATGTAAGATAATAGTCAAACAATCCTTCTGATTTTTGAGTAGGAACATTTAGATTAGATAGCCCTTAAACTCTATTACTTCTATTTTTACAGAAATTGTTTGCTTGTTTTAATATTAAGGAGTGAACCCAGGGATATCCTGCCTTCTAAACTATACTCCCAACCCTATTATTTTATTTTTTATTCTGAAACAGGGTCTCACTAAGTTATTGAGGCTGGCCTTGAATCTATAATCTTTTTTCTCAGTCTCTTAAGTTCTAGGATTACAGGCATGTAACACCATACCCATTTCAGAAGTTTTTTTGGGGGGTGGGGTGGGGGAAGATTTGCTCTCTGCAATCTATCTTTAAGAACCCAAATGATGACTGTTGTTAAGGAGTAATATGCCACTTGATCCTCACCGCAAATCCATGAGGTAACACTATCGTTAATCATCCACCCCTGCCCCTATCTTCTTACAGAAGAGGGAACTTAACCTTGAGTTAATTCAGTAGACTTCTCCAGGACACACCCAACTAGTGTAGGGCAGAACAATTTCAAATATAGGTTTGTCTCATTCCCAGGCTTAAGCTCTTAAACACCATATGCTACACCTTTGATTTGTTGCAGAAATAATTCTAATAAAATTAAAGTTCAATCAAGAGATATATAGGAAAGGCAAACTCACCCTAACCAACTGTGAAAGACGAGTGAATCAGATGTGCACCTAAAGAAAGCACCTCTCCTTTGTGAAGGGGACAGGGTCGTTCACACCTCTGGGACTGCCCTCTATCCTCCAGTTTTCCATGAAAGAATACTAGCTTCTACTAGGATGACTATGCACTGTGAATGGAGAAGGACAAAACTGAGCATTTCTGTTGCTATTTGGATGCTAGGAAAAAATACTGTCATGGGTGAATGCATACAAGGTTACACAACTCTATCTCTTAGTATGGACTCTATTTATTATGGCATTTTAGATTCTTACATTTTAAACATGCTCTTACATGTGCCTTAGATTTTAGCATATAGCTAGTAGATTCTTTGGTGGAGCAATAAACAGAATGAACACATGGGAAAGAAAGGCTAGAAGAGGAAGAGGAAGCCAAGCAAGGACTGCCACACAGGTGAAATATGTGAAGTCTTAATTCCTAGTTGCCTGCAGTCTTCTCTTCTCTTGATTATACAGTGCTAATTGCCTCAATTAGTGACTCATTTGGCCCCTTGAGTACTTCTTCTTTGAAAATGCAAATGACCATGAATGTCAAAAGATGGCCATTCGTGGTGGCTTAGTGTGAATTAGTTTAGGCAGTTTGCTCTCTAATTCTTAGACCACTTCCTGAATCAGAGGAGTCTGAAAAAAAAATCACCTGATCCATTTTTTTTTTCTCACAGCAGAGTTAAATCACTGAGACCAGGAAAGTGGCATGGCTTAATAAGTAATCCACAAGTCGTTTCATAATCAGTCTTAGGACCCAAGTGAGAGGGCTGGCCATGCAACACACTTTTCAGTGCCCCATGTTACCCCAGATGTTAAGATGCATGATGATTGTGTCATGAAATGATGTGATGGACACAGTGGAAGGTATAGTTAAGTGTGGGGTGAAGACAGACAGACTGGGCTCCTCTGCTCTCTAGTCTTGGGAACTGGGAATGGTTCATAAGTTCTCTAAACTTCGGTTTATTTTTCCGTACAATGGAAATAAATATTATCTCACTTTGTTGTTGTAAAAACTAAATATTATGCATTTAATGTACTGAGAAGACCACCAGGTGCTCAGTAACTAGACAGGACATCCCAACTTTTAAAAATGTATTACATCAGAAGCAAATGATTGCAGTCTTGGAAATGGTTTGTTACAGTGCAGGTGGATGATGACCTTATGTGGAAATGTTTTTCAGTTGCTTCTAACCCCCTTTCTGAGTATGAATCAAACCTCTGGTTAGCTGTGGTTGTCAAAAGTCACAAATAGATACCACGCTAGTAAACAGCAAAGGATACACAACCTTGGAATTCTTTCCAGCATTTCCCTACGTGAACCAGGCAGAATGTATGTTGAACAATTCAGAGTATCTTGAGATAGATGTGCAAGCTTATCATGGGAGGTTTGATCCTTTTAATTAATCCCTGTGAATTTCCAGGTCACATGGAGCTGCTCTGGCATTCTAATTAAAGCTCAGGATTGTCAGTTTTTGCAGATCTTGAGGAAAACAGAGATCAGTGAGAATATTTGAAATGGGAATTAAACTGGAATATCTTAAGATGTTGAGAGACATTATGATCAGAAGAACGGAAAATACAACAGCTAAAAACATAAGTTTTTTTTTTCCTGAGATTTAAAACTGTTACTTATAAAAGTTTTTAATGATAGAATAGTTAGAGTTTTAACAACTTTTTTTTAAAATATGAAGTTTGGTGAAGATTAAAGTAAGATCAATTGCCTTTAGAGGCCTCAATAACCAGAAATACAGAAACTGTAAAAGCATCTTGTAGCTATTTCATCTTTGAAGGCTGGACCCCATTGCCAAAGATCAGCTTTAATCAGACGTAATTGGCTGTAGAACAATACTTCAGATTAAAATTATGTTGTTCATGGAAACCCTAAGCACATGTTGTAGAAGTTAAAGTCGATTTTTGTATTCCCCTTAGGGTGCCTCAAATTAGAAAGAGCACTGGTCTTACTCTAACAATAAGATGAAGTGGTATAATTTATGAAATCATAACTTTGGGGGAACCCATCAGAGAGAAAAGGTCTTAGAGAAAACAGGGAGTCTGAAATCTAAGTAGACAGAGAGGTACCTAAAATGAGATATGGTTGCTGGCTTCCTGGGATAGAGCCCAGAAAGAAGTCAGAGCCACCTGGCTGCAGGAGTATGATGGTTTCAGCTTTCCTCTCTAGGAAATTTCTAAGGTTAAGTAGAATCTCCTGAGTTTAGAAGCCCCAAGAAATGCAGATGCTGGGGGAGGGGTGGCACTTACATCCAATCACTGGTGCTTCATTGTGGGCCTCGATAGAATACCTAAAGATTGGAAGCAGGAGAAGATACTGAAGAAAAAATTCTCACAGTTACAGGACTTACAAAGGGGTGGCAGCTGCCCATCCCACGGTCTTTGTTTCTTCTTAATCCTACCCAATTTATTGAAAACTATCCTTCAAATCTCTCTACTTATCATGTGTAGCCATAGTTACCAGGTGAGACAGTGACTACTCCTCATGATTTCTAAGGCAGTATGTTGTAAGTGTCCAAAGACTCAGCCTCCAAATCTTCACCCCTGCTCTGCTAGGCTTGTGTAACTCCTCTCTTCAACATGTTGTCATTGATAGTAAAGTCAATATACCGGGGTGGATCAAAAAATGTCTTTGACAGTAAAATCAATCTATTAGAAAGACCAAAAAACAAAACAAAACATCTCTTTCCCTCATTTGTCATTTAAGTGTTTCCAGGATTCCTGGAACTGCACTAACCATTTTATTTTTTTTTTATTTTTATTTATTTATTTATTTATTTATTTATTTATTTATTTATTTATTTTTGCGGTACTGGGGATTGAACTCAGGGGCATTCTACCTCCGAGCTATACCCCCAGGCCTATTTTTTATTCTTTATTTTGAAACCGAGTTTCACTAAGTTGCGGAGTGCCTCACTAGGTAGCTGAGGCTGGCCGCGAACCCGGATCCTCCGGTCTCAGCCTCCCGAATGCTGGGATTACAAACGTGTGCCACCACGCCCGGCTGCACTAACCATTTTATGTACATGTTCTCATATAAGCATCATGCAGTTCTACAGTCTAGACATTGGTATTGGCATTCTTGTTTCAAGAATGAGAAACTGAGAACATAGTGATGAATTTCTCAAGGGGACACAGCCCACAGCATTACAACAGGGATTGTGAATGCTGGATTGCGAAGCTCATGCTAGAATGTTCTATCATCCTAAATCACACCAACCTGCCTAATATTAAGCCCGATGGCAGTGTGCAGGACACCGGGGACCTCCCTGTTTATTTGACAGATTGGGTCTGATGGCACTCATAAGACTGCAGTCTAGTTACAATAATACCAGTTTACACTGCATTAAACTCCTTTTGAGAGCTATTAATCATTGACTAATATGTATTGACTATGAAATTTGTGCCTGACATTATTTAGTTTTGTTGTTATAGTGATTTTATTACTAATACAGCTGAAAAGTTTCTGGCCATCTATTGTGGCAGGTTTTACTTGAATGGTAGTTTTCAAGTTGTAGCCACAGAATCCTCAGCACTCTTGGAGCTCTCAGCAACACTGCAGAGTCCAGAAAACCATTCTGACCTTCTAAATCACATTGCCTAGAAGGAGGTCCAGGAATGTGCATTTGTGTTGTGGTACTGGGGATTAAAACCGGCACCTCATACAAGCTCGACAAGTATTCCATGACTGAGCTACTTCCCCAGCCCTCCTTTTCTTTTAACTTTATTTTGAGCCAAGGTTTCACTAAAGTTACCCAGGCTAGGCTTGAATTTGTGATCCTACTGCCTCAGCTTCCCAAGAAGATGAGAATATACAGGTGTGTGCCACTGCTCTGGCTAGGAATCTGAATTACTGTCATAAGAGGAAAAGCCATTTGGAAAAGCTTTGGGGAGTTTTTTTTTGTTGTTGTTGTTTGTTTGTTTGCTTAAAGAAGTGAAAGTTTCAGTCAACATTCTCACTCTTGTAATCCCAAACAATTGACCACACAACTTAGAGTAAGGTAGGTTTATTTGCTCACAGGTTTTGGAGATTTCAAAGGTTAGTTCATATGAGGCCAGTTCTGCAGATCTCAGGGCATGGCAGTGGGAAACAGAGAAAGGGAGAGTGAAGGTTCTGCTCTCATATCATGGACAGAATTCAGAAGTAGAGAGAGAAAGAGAAAGCAGGGGTAGGGGAGACCTCATACAGACCCCAAGGCCACACCCCCAGGGACCCTTTCTTAGCAACCAAGCCCCATTTTCAACATTGCTACCTTGTTTCAGTGAGGACTAGGGGAACATTCTAAATCCAAATCATGACAGTGAGAAATAGTCTAAAAGACTGACATCAAATCTTAGCAGCTTTTTTATCCACCAAATGCTTCTTAGAATATTTTCCATTAGGGTTTTCTTCCACATTATCACAAGGTTGCCATTTTTTTCTTAACTGAATGACCTAAATGCCACATCTTGTCTCTGGTAGGACTCTTTTTCCTAGTGATCTCTGTTCTTTTAAGGAAATTAGATTTGTTTTCGTACTTCTCTATGACTTTACAAGATTTGACAACTTGATCTATGCCATCATACAGCAGCAGAGTTGATCTTTCAAGTGGTACATGTGGTTCTATTTTAAAGTGAAAGTTGAAAATGCATACCCTCTCCCTTTTAAACCCGTCTGCCTCAATTTATGGTGAGTTTCTTCTGCAAGTATTAGCCTGGGAAGATTTACTGATCCCAACTAGCTGTAGTTGACAATTTGGTTTCCTCTGTGAATGAGGAATTGCATCTCAGCAGGTAACTGGATTGTGTTTTGCAAAAAAAAAGAAAACATAAAATAATTAAGAAGATAGGAACCTGCATGCATCCGTTATTTCTGTAATTAGCAACGTTGTGTGCTCTAAAGGCTGCCGTTCTGAGAAGGCCACATTCTTTATGCTGCAGTTAATAAAGGCACATTGCAGAGCCTTCCAGAAAAGAGATCCGGAGTTACCACTGGGGGCCCCAATTCAGAGCTTGCTGATCTCTTGGCTTTTTTTTACCTGCCAGAATCACAAAGCATTTTACAATGCAACCAGCATTTTAGAAAGAGAGGTCACATCACCCTTCAGGAAATTGTAGCCATCTCTGGAAGTTCGTAGTTGTACTGCAATAAAAATGCTCTCTTTGTTTTAAAACCTGAAGCAGAGGCTGCCACTAAGAACTAACTCTCCCTTGCTCCTTTCTGCTTAGAATCATAGCAATCCTTAGGACTGGAAAGAGACTTACATCTAATCACAGTAGGCAGCTTTTTATTAATTTATTTTCATTTTTATATCATAAAGGATAAAATCAGAGCAGCTGGCTCCAACTTTTTCCATCTACAAAAGCCACTCTCCCTCTTCTAGCTTTATTGAAACCTGAGCTTTTTTAATCCCAATGTTAACACCCCTTGCTTCTTATTGGCTGATGCCCCCACCCCACAGGCATGGTATAACATTCAGAGAATATTTATAGAGTGCTACGTAGTGGGGCTTGGTAGGCTTGGTAGTGGGGCACTGAGTTCAATGAAATGGATGTGACTTCTACCATGAGGGTCCTCAGAATCTAGAGGAACTAATGAAAAAAAAAAAAAAAAGAATGGTCACCTAACTTACTATAACACTGTAAGGGTGATAAGCTTGAAATAGCAAAGTTAGATGATATTGCAGAAACCAGAATGGTGAGATCTCACCGAAGCAAGAGAGTCAGAGGTGTCCTGGAGGAAATATAAATGGAGTCCAAGTCTCAGAATGGAGTAGGAATGAGGAAGAGGAGTGAGGAGCAGTGCCCCATTCGAGGCTGGAGTACAGATAAGTCCTGGGAAGGAAAGGCACTCAGAAAGGAGGCAACTGGTACAGATGAAGAGGTGGCTCCTCATAGAACCAGGAAGGGAAAGGATGCAAGACATTATGGCAAGTCCATCCAGGGACTTTCTTTTTCTCTTAAAATTTTTAACTGGAAATTAAAGCATGAAAAAAACATAGAAAATAGAAGACACTTCCACGTATCTATCATCTAGCTTCAGCAATTATTAACTTAGGTCTCATCTTGTTTTATCTACATCATCACCTATGCCTGCCTCAGCCTGGCCTATTTGGGAAGCAACTCCAAGATATCGTATCATTTGCTCTGTAAATAGTTCTTATTTCCCAAACACAAAGAAGTCTTTTAAAATATTAACCACAAAACCATTTCACACTTTAAAAAAAATCCTAATATTATCGACTCTTGTCAATGTTTAGATGCTGTGTGTGTGTGTGTGTGTGTGTGTGTGTGTGTGTGTGTGTAATGGCAGATATTTTATTTGTATAAGAATTCAAATTCACATCACTATTAACTAGACATAGTGGCACACTCCTATAATCCTAGTACTTGGGAGTCTGAGACAGGAGGACTGCAGGTTTGAGGCCAGCCTCAGCAACTTAAGGAGACCATCAGAAACTTATTGAAATCCTGTTTCAAAAAAAAAGTGTCTGATGTTCAATCCTCAGTAATATACATACATATATATATATACATATATATATATATATGTATGTATATTACTGAGGATTGAACATCATATATATATGTATATATATATACATATATATATATACATATATATATATGTGTATATATATATATATATATACTTTTTATTTCACCACTGTCATTGGTAAGCTTCTTATGTCTGTTTTCCAGGTTCTATCTGTTTTTCATTCCTTGAAATGCATTTTTTTGGAGAAGCTGGATATTTTGTCTCATAGAATTTCTCATGACCTGACCTGCTGATTGCTCATGTCATTGTTAAATATATTCCTGTCTCCTGTCTTTTCTGTAGATTAGCAAACAGATGTGATCAGATTCTGCGTCCATTCTCTTGCAATACCTCATGGTATGGTGATGCCTGATACTTTGGGAAGGGATCTTTCTGCTTACAGTATTAACAGTCATTGATGATCAGGGCCTGGAGCCACTGTTTCCTTACGATTACAAAATGCTGACCAAGAGCAACCCTTCCACTTTCATTTATTAGCTGAAATACTTCTATAAAGAAAATATTTCCACCATTAACTCTTTGGTCCCTTTAATTTACAAGTTGTCAAAATGATAAATGAGGGCATTTAAAGTATCATTATGAAGTCATAGATTTAAATATGTTTGTTTCAGCCCATTGCAATTAATGATCAGTGCTTACATTTCTCCATGTCAAAGCAGTGGGAGGCTCTTTAAGTAGTGATCTGTAACAATATCCTTGCTTTCAGGAGTGGTGACATATTAAGATTTAGCACACACATTTACTGGGCCAGACGTGGGGTTGGCCATTTCTCTGAGAAATTCTAATTCTCTCATGGGAGGTAATATTGGATATCACAATATAGGTAATAATAGTCAACAATGATGAATCATCCATGGTAGGTCTTTTCATGGACAAAATGTTCTCTAAAGGACATACTGTATCTTGAGTTTGTGCTTTCCTTTCAAATTTAAGATCACAAGGGTTTTTGCTAATCTTTTGACTTTTCACCTGCAGCTTCTTTTTTTTCCCAATGAGATCCTGCTTCCATGGCATTGACATAATTACTCTTTGCTTTATTTGATGATACACACCTAATAGACTCAGTATTAAAGCATCAACAGGAGCACCAAAAATAAACCTTTTTTTGGGGGGGGGTACTAGGGATTTAACCCATGAGCATTTTACCTCTGAGGCACACTCTCAGATCTTTTTAATTTTGTACTTATATATATTTTATTTTGAAGTAGGGTCTCACTAAGTTGCTGAGGGTCTCCGTAAGTTGCTGAGACTGGCCTGGGACCAATAATCCTCCTGTCTCAGCCTCCCTAGTACAGGCGTGCGCCACCATACCCAGCTGATAAAACTATTTAAAGCCTTGTTACAACTCATTTTGCCGATGGAGTATATCTCATTAGTAATATGTGATCAAATTGCTTTGTTTTCTCTGTCACTTGATTAACTGTATTAGTTTTGCCTCTGATTTGATACCAGGTTCACTTGTTTCATCTTGCTCTGGATCTTTAGCATTGCTTCTTACTTACTTTTGCTTCATTATAAGGTAATTGTGTGCATTCAAAGTCAAATATGAAAAATTACTCCTCTGTATTTCCCCTCTTCCCCTACAATGATTTCTCTTTGATGATAAGCTTCCATTTTAAAGAAGATTAGCAAATACACATCCGTATCTTCTCCTTTCTGAATAAACGTTAGTGCATGTTTTTTTTTTTTTCTACCTCATTCTTTTATGCCAAAGAGATCACAGTAGTCTACAGAGATATGCCTCATTTCCTCTTTCAGTACACAAAGGGAAATGATATGAGTTTATTCAACTATTCCTTTACTGACAGGCATATAGGTGTTTCCCAGTCTTGTGATTGCAAAACACTTCAACTGATACCTCGCTATGTCTATCTTTTCATATTTTCTGGCAAAGAAAAACCTTAAGATAGATCCCTGCAGTGGATTGCTGGGTTGAAATGTGCATGTATAAGAAATCTCCATATGCATTTCCAATGGCACCTCTATAGGATTTGCAACAATTTGCTTTCTCAGTAACAGTTATATGACAGAGACTTTATTTCACATGCCCACACCAATAGAGTTTGCTGTCGAACTTTAGGATCTTGGCCAATCTGAAATGTAAGTTCTGGTACCTCAACAATGGAGGAAGCAAGAATGAAAAGAAAATACCCATCAAAAAGTATAGGTGTGGTCCAGGGTCCTGGTGACAAATTGAAGCTAGAGTCATGATGCACTCAGGGAAGAAAAAAATCGCAAGATTTGGTGTAGGGTCAAATTCAGAGACAGAAGGGAATGAATACCTATCTTTTCTTCCCTTTTAAGTCATTTCTGATTTTAAAGGATAATTTGCAGCTATTTTATTTATTGTTTCTTTTCTCTCCCACCTTAAAACAACAACAACAACAAAAGCTTTATACTTCCCTTTCTATTCTACACAGACCAATTTTTTCCCCCTTTGGGTTGTGAAACAGCTTTGAATGTAATTTTTGAAACACATGAAAATATATTTACTAAAGCAAATTGTGCTGAAAAGAGTTGAAAGGGTGCAATGAACATCTGGTATTTGAAGAGGGCTTATGTTTTTACATGAGTAAGATGAATTCCTTATCTTCTCATTTGGGGAGTCCCATCTTCTCCCCAGTCCTAACTGAGCTGAACAAAATCACAAGACAAAAATATGCCCTTAATGCCCAAAGAGACTGGGGTGGGGGTGCTCAAGGGTAGAGCACCTTCCTAGGATGCCAAAGGTGCTGGGTTTGATTGCTAGCATCATAAAGAAAAAGCAAATCCAAATAGACTGCTGGAAAGTTTTGATAATACTGACGCTTTGGGTAGAAATACTGTAGTGAGGGTTGAGTTTCTTGCACGTTTCCAATGTCATGTCCCTCTTCTTCCCATCCTTGTGCTATCAGTTTGTTCTCAGCAGTTGACTTTGCTCATTACCTTGTGTGATGGGCAGTACCCTCCTCTATCTACCTGACACTCTCTTTGCTCAACACTGCTCTGAATCCCACTCGCACTTAAAAGTTCATATTTTTAAGAGTCACTTATATGCTTAGAAATGTCATTATATATTCTTAATACCTACATGGGTCTGTTTCACTTTAAGTTCAAAGCATACAAGCAGCACGAAGGAAGTGGGGTGAGAGGAGAGGGCGCCTGGAGTACAAAGGGTAAATGGAATGCAATTATCTAGAAGGCCTGGGCTTTATTTTTCCTTTTTCCCTTGAGTCTAGAACCGACCTAACTTTGTAAAGTTGGGGGACAATTACTTAAATTCTCTGATCCTCACTTTTGTCATATGTAACATGTAGAGGATAATGAAAGTCCTGGTCCTTCGTAGAATAGGTATAGAGGGGAAAATGTGTCGATATACATTTAAGATGGCAGAAATCATGAATCACCATAGGAGTTTTGAACTGCTTTTTTACACTTCTATTAAACTTCTTTTCAAGATATACAGTGGTGTTTTGAACATCATGCAGGTCATTTTTCAGTTAATACCTTAGGATGAAGGATGTGCTTTCCAGTGAACACAGTCTTGAAACTTAGGTTCTGATAAAGTCCTGTTTAATATGAACTGTATTAGAGATGCCACATATATTTAAATGCAATTATTTAGAAGATTTGAGGCTTTATTTTTCCTTGAGTCTGGAACTAACCTAACTTTGTAAAGTGGGGATAATTACTTAAATTCTTAATTAATTATTGCAACATATTCATTCTTCCTGCTTAATTCTTAAATTCTTAATTCTTAATGCCATACTCTATATATGTGTGTGTACATGTGCACATATGTATATACATGATATATATATATATATATATATATATATATATATATATATATATGGCAGAATTTTAGAAAACAATGTTGCACTAGTAAGTTTTAGAAAGGATAGCTGATAAATAACACTTATTCAAAATGATTTTAAAAAAACTGATTGCAGGTACTTGAAGAAAAGTAGATTTAATTAGAGGAAGTGCAAGATGCAGCTACCTTTCACAGAGATTCTGAAGGAGATTTATGGGCACTTAAAAAGCATTTCAGAAATTTACAGCACACATTTATAATTATACATTACTTGATTTCCAAACTTTCTTGATACATGCAAATAACCATTAACACAAGTCCTTTTTTATGCTGTGTTGAAGAAAGGTGGGAGAGCAAAGATGAGAGGGGAAGCTTGTTTTCTAACACACTAGTGAGAAGTAGAAGAAAAAGGGTTTAAAATGGTAATTTAATAACTGCCATAATTGATGATAAATAAAAATAGACAAATGGTTTCTTATCCCCTCTAAATACTGATACTCTTATTAGCTTGCCTGTTTTTATTTATTGTCAACATTTTTACCAAAGGATAATATATATCATATATATATGTATATCATAATATATGTGTGTGTGTATATATATATATATAATGAAATGGTAGTCTCTCCTTATTTTGGTGGGGTACATTCCAAGACCCCCACTGGATACCTCAAATTGGATAGTACCAAACCCTATCTATATTATGCTTTCTTTTCCCTGCACATGGATACCTATAATAAAGTTGAATTTATAAATGAGGTAGACTAAGAGATTCCTAACAATCATAATAAAGTAGAACAATTATAAGAACATACTAAATTGAAATCAGCAGCATTGCTACTCTGGTGCTTTGGGATCATTCATCATCAAGTTAAAAAAAAAAAAAAAGAGTTACCTGAACACATGCAGTGTGATTCCACAATGTTCTGATCGGAAAACCAAGACAGCTACTAAGTGAATCACGGGTGTGTAGCTTGTAGCAAAGACAATGTAGAGAGGCCAGAGAGAGAGATGATTCACAGCCCAGGCAGCACATCATGAGATTCCATCACCACTCAGATCACTGTGCAGTTTAAAACTTATAAATGCTTATTTCTGGAATTTTCCATTTGTAATATTCTCAAGTGACACTGACTATAGTAACTGAAACCCTGAGAAGTGAAACCACAGATAAGGTGTGGGGGTGGGGTGGGGGGGGCTGCTCTACTCACCTTGAGAAGTCGTTAGAGTTTGAACACTACATCTTACGCGCAGCTGCCAACCTGATCAACAAGTGGAGAATCTCCCATCAGAGCCTCCTCCTGCCGCAAATAATCAGTGACCTGAGTTCTAACACTGGAAGGTAATTTGGCTTGGTTTTGGACATTACATAAACATAAGCACATAGTCTATACTACCTTGGGTCTGATTTCTTTTGCCACATGAATGTGATGTGTATCCATAACTCTGTATGTAGCTCCAACATGGTCATGCTTCCTGCTGTACAAAGATGACTTAATTGATGGAGAGTCTGTCAAGGGTTTTTGTTTTAAAATTATTTTTAAACTTACTTAATGATTCATAGACTGCTTTATATAATTAAGGAATGGAGATATATATATATGTATATATATATATATTCATATACTTGATTGTATAGGTTGTCTTTGTACATATCATACATAGTTAGGATGAATATTTTTCCCACACCCTGGCTTATATTTTCAGTTTGCTCCTGGTAGCTGTCACCATTAAGAGAGAAGAATTTTTACTTGTCACTGGTTTTATCTTTATTTTTATTTTTATTTTTATTTGTGGTACTGGGGATTGAAGCCAGGGATATTCTGCCTCTGAGCTACATCCCTAGCCTGGTTTTATTTATTTATTTTTATTTTGAAGTAGGGTCTCACTAAGTTGCTGAGGGCCTAAGTAGCTGAAGCTAGCCTCAAACCTGCGATCCTCTTGTCTCAGCCTCCCAAGTGCTGTGATGACAGGCGTGTGCCACCATGCCTAGCTTGTCATTTGTTTTCTATTTAGTTTTATTATATTTTTATTTTACATACTACTTTATTAAAATTTAGAACCTTATTTTTTATTTTGCTTTTCTCTATTTTTGCTCTTAATGGGGTTCAAGGCTAGCCTCAGCATGTTAGCAACTTAGCTTTGTGTGAGTATGTTTTTTTTTTCTATTTAAGAAATTTTGAGCCGGTTGTGGTGGCGCACGCTTGTAATCCCAGCATTCGGGAGGCTGAGACTGGAGGATCTGGGTTCGCAGCCAGCCTCAGCTACCTAGTGAGGCACTCCGCAACTTAGTGAGACTCGGTTTCAAAATAAAGAATAAAAAGTAGGGCTGGGGGTGTAGCTCAGAGGTAGAATGCCTGAGTTCAATCCCCAGTACCGAAAAAAAAAAAAAAATTTGTCTACCTACCCCACAGTCATGAAAATATTTTGCTATACTTCTTGTAGAGGTTGTCTTGCTTATTTACTTATTCCTTTATTTGCTTTTTGTCATTTAAATCGGCAGCTATATGGAATTGATTTTTTAAGTCTGGTGTCAAGTCAGGGGGTAGGTTCCTATTTTCTTGTACTAGACCTTGCATTCCTTTCATATTGCTGATTTAATAAATTACCACAAATTGGATGGCTTTCAACAACACACATTTCTTATCTTATAATTACCTATGTTAGGTGTCTGATGCAAATGCCATCCAGCTAAGATGCAGCTGTTGGCGGGGCTCTGTCCCCTCTACAGGACCACGTGAAGACTCTGTTTCTTTGCCTTTTCCAGCTCCAGCAGCTGTCTTCCTGCCTGGCCTCACACATAGGTGTCACTTCTTCCAAACCAGCAGCAGTAGGTTGAGGTCTTACCACATCAGTCTTCTCAATAGCATCTCCCTACCTGAACTCTTCTCCCCTCCTTTCCTTTTCAGGAATGTCACGATTACATGAAGTCTATCCAGGTAAGGTGGGGTATTCTTCTTTTAAGGTCAGCTCATTCACAACCTAACTTCATCTGCAATGTTAATTCCCTTTGCCACATAAGGCAACATATTCACAGATTGTAAGGCTTAGGACATGGCCATCTTTGGGAAGGCCTCTTCTGCTCATCACTGGGTCCAGTTTACAGTCTTTCTGCCACTGCACAGAAGAGTTATTTTGTCATAAATCAAATCATCAATTTTTACTCTGTTCCAATGGTCTCCTTGCACACCCTTCTACTAACAACATATTATGTTAGTTCACAAATTCACAAATAGCTAGTTTATTTATTAGTTAGGTCCTATGACTTCATTTTCAAAGATTATCTTGGCTTTTTTCTTTGCCATTTGCCTCCATAAAATTTTAAATTAGCTTATAAATTTTGACAGATAGATTTTATTTGAGAATGCAACAGAACTATAAATTCACTGGGGGGAACTGACACTTTTATAATATCAATTTTTTCATTGCATGCACATGGCACAGGATCTTCCTAAAATTAGGGACCCAGTGTAACATCTTTCACTTCCCACAATAATATTCTACATTTTCTGTCCGGAGGTTATTGATCAATGTATTTAGGCAACTGTGTATTACACCCTTATTAAAAACTTAACATTTTTATTATTTGCTGTTATGTTGTCTTACTAAATATAGTTTTGTTTCTTCCAGTCCAGTTCTTTTAGTATTTTTCCATATTTTACTTTCTAGGATTTCCAATAAAAATATTGACTAGAAGTGATGGAAATATGTTTTGTTGCATCACTGTTTACTCCAGAAAAAAGCTTTCATTGCTTCATTTAGTCATTTAGGTAGGCTAAATTCTATAATTAATTTTATAGATGCACCCAAACTGGAAGGTAGATATTTCCTATATTTTTGGGGGGGTGGGAGAAAAAGAGACACAGAAATAAATAAGCATACTTTTTATCAAATAATTTTCTCTACTTCTATTGTGAGAATCACATGGTATTTCTCCTTTATTATTTGAATGAAGTGATTCACACCGATTGGTTTTCAAAAGTTAATTAAGTCTTGCCTTTTTAGAATGTATTGACTATATGCTCTGCATTGTTCCATTTTTATAGTATTGGATTCAAATATCTTTTATTTAAGACACATATACTTATGCTCAGGGAAGAGCTTTCCAAATTTATAGTTTTCCTAGTATTGGTGCAGGTTGAACATCCCTAATATGAAAATTTGAAATCTAGAATGCCCTGAAAAAAAAAAAAAAACGGTTGAGTGCTAACATGACATTTTGGAGCACATATTCCAAAATCTGAATAACTGAAATCTAAACATGCTCGCCCCACACATTTCAAATAAGGGATACTTCACCTATATCAAAGTCATTTGGGACTTTTTAAGTAAGTAGAAGATGTATTTCTTTTCTATTCTTTGCATAAGTATGTATAAATTAGTAATATCTCTTACATATTGTATAGAACTGTTCAACAACGAGACCATTGGAGATGGTCACATTCTTATGAAAAAAGTTTTAATAACAGTTCCAATATATTTGATAGCATTAGAACTATCCAGTTATTCTTTTTAAGCTTCTGCCAGTTTCAATAAACTGTGTTTTCTAGGAATTTGTCTGTCTCACCTAAATATTCTAAATAGTCTCCATAAAATATATTTCAAAGTTCTTCAGGATTCATACCAATATCTCTTTATACATTTCTGACTTAGGTAATTGGTATTTTTATGCTTTTTCTCTTGGTCAGAATTGTTATTAATTATATTACTTTGTTATTAAATAACTTTTGGTTTTCATGTCTTTCCCCTCATGTACATTTATATTCTAATTTAATTTAATACTTTCCATTCTCGCTTTAATTATTCCAATTCTTCCTACTTTCTTTGGGATTGAGTTTCTAAACTTGCTATAAAGGATATTTAGATTTCTGATTTTCAGTTCCTCTTTTAACTCCAAATATATTGATATTACATTTGTACAGCATAACATTTATCAACTTAAATAGTATAGTGCAGTGTTTTTTTCCTTTACTATGTCATATAATCATTACCCCTCTCTGATTCTAGAACATTCCTATCATCTCATACTTATTAGCCATCACTTCTCATTCCCTCCTTCTCTGGTCACCTGGCAGCATGAATTGGATTTTCATCTATGTATTTGCCAATTATGATATTTCAAATAAATGAAATTACACATGTGGCTTTTGGTGCTTCATGTCCTCACCTAGCAATATTTGCAATATTTTCAAGGCTCACCCATGTCACAGCATGAAGCAGCACTTGGATTTTCCTTTTTATGCTTAGGTAACATTACACTGCATAGGTAGACCAGATTGGTTTATCTGCTTATACATTGATAGAAATTTGGGTGTTTTCACTTTGTGACCATTATATATAATGCTGCTATGAACATCCATATACAGATTTTTGCATGCATGTGCTCTCAGTGTTTTAGGTTTATACCTAGGAATGAAATGGTGAATTATATAGTAATTCCACATGTAAGTTTTTGAGGAACTACCAAATAGTTCACAACCATGGCAGGCACCACTTTATATTCCTGCCAGATATGTTTAAGGACTCCACTTTCTCCCTGGTATCACTAATAATTCTTATCATCTTCTTAATTATTCTGTCCTATGGAGTGTGAAGTGGTATCTCATTTACACTCCCCTAATGATTAATGATGTTAAGGATATTTTTTATGTGCTGATTAGCCATTCTTATGCCCTCTCTGAAAAAAACTGACCCAAATATTTTGTTCTTTTTTTTTCGGAGGCAGGAGGAAGCAGGGTACTGGAGGATACTGGGGATCGAACCCAGGAGGATTCTACCTCTGAGCAACTTCACCAGCCCTTTTTTATTTTGAAACCAGGTCTAACTAAGTTGTTGAGGGTTTCACTAAGTTGCTGAGACTGGCCTTCAAACTGTGATTGTCCTGTCTCAGCCTTCCATGTACTAGGATTATAGGCGTGCACTACCATGATTGGCTTTTGCCTATGTTTTAACTGGTGATTTGTTTTTTCATTATTGATTTTAAAGAGCTCTTCATATAAAGTCTCTAATTTATGATTTGCAAGTATTGTCTCCCATTCTATGGGTTGTATTTTTTTGATTTATTGCTAATATCCTTTGAGGCTCAAAAGTTTTACATTTTCTTGAAGTTGAATTTTTCTATGGCAACATTTGCTTTTACTATTATATTTAAGAAACTTACTTAACCCACAGTCATATAAATTTACATCTATATTTTCTTGTATGACTTTTATAGTTATGTCTCTTATATTTTAGGTCTCTGAGTCATTTTGAGCTACATTTTGCTGTGGTATGATGCAATAATCCAAATTCTCTTAAATATGGATATCCAGTTCCCCAGTACCATTTGTTGAAAATACCATTATTTCTTCATTGAATGACCTTGATACCCTTCTCAAAGTTCATTTGACCATGGATAGAGGGCTTATTTATTATTGTTTCAGTTGTAATTATCAATATATCTATCCTTATGGCAACACCATGCTGTCTTGGTTACTACATTCAATGATATTTTCAAAGTGCTGAAAGGAAACACCTGCCGAAAAAAAATACTATACCTGGTGAAACTATCCTTAAAAAATGGAGAGACAAAGATATTGCCAGATAAACAAAACTTAAGGGAATACATCACTACTAAATCTATTGTATAAGAATGTATTAAGGAAAGTATAAAATTCCTTAGTAAGGCAAATATATTGTCAAATCCAGAATACTATAATGTTGGTACATAAATTACTTCTAACTTTCAAGAATTAAAAGTCAAAAGTATGAAAAATTACTGAGTGAAATGATTTATCAATAAATATAAAATATTAAATGATGTAAAGTATAATGTAAATAGCAACATATAAAAGGAGGTACAAGTACAGAGTTTTCAAACATAATTAGAGTTAAGCTGTTATCAGCTTAAAGTAGATTGTTATAAATAAAATATGTCTCATATGAGGCTTCTTGTGACCATAAAGAAAAATCACTAATAGATAGATCCATGAAGGAGAAAGAGAAAGACATCAAATCATAATACTACAAATAACCAATCACAAAGGCAAACAGCAAGAGAGGAAGAAAAAAATTACAAAAGTTAGAAAACAACTAACAAAATGACAATAGTAAATTATTGCCTATCAATAATTACCTTAAATGTTAATAGGTTAAGTTTTCCAATCAATAGATACAGAGAAGCAAAGTTAACAGCCACAAAAACAAACAGAAAAAGAGATCTAACAATATACTGTTTACAAGAGAATCATTTTAGCCCTAAGGACTCACATGAGCTGAAAGTCAAGTGATGGAAAGATATTCAGTGCAAATGGAAATGAAATGAGAGCAGGCATGGTTATATTTATATCAGACAAAATTCATTGCAAGGAACAGAGATGATCAACTTATAATGAAAAAAGTTCAATTTAAGCTAGATACAGTGGAATATGCCTATAATCCTGGGAATCAGAAGGTTGAGACAGGAAGATCTTACTCTGGTTCAAGATCAGCAATTTTGTGACATATCATTAAAAAAAAAAGGTGAGGGATAGGGGTGTAGCTCAGTGGTAGAATGCCCATGGTTTCAATGCCCAGTACCACATTCACACATACAAAAGTCAATTTATCAACAGGCATGTATGGAAGTGTTACAGTGAAGCCCATTAATTTATACAATTATGCATTAATAATTAACATAAAAAGCAAAAAAGAAGATATAACTATTATAAGCATATGTGTACACAACAATGCAAGTTATAGATATATAAAGCAAATATGAACAGAACTGAAGGGTAAAATAGACAGCAATTCAATGATAGTTGGAAATTTCACTACCTACTTTTCAGAAGTGGATAGATTATCCAGATAGAAAATCATTAAGAAAACACTGGCCTTATGCTTATGGATGACATGAACGGAACAGATATATCAGAACATTTCCTCTAACAATAGCATAATAAGCATTATTTTCAAAGGTACTTGAACATATTTCAGGATAGATAATATTTTGCACCACAAAACCAATCTTCACAAACGTAGATGATCATAATCATATCAAGAATCTTTTCTAACCATAATAGTATAAAACTTGAAATCAGTAGCAGGAAGAGTCTTAGAAAATATTTAAAAAGGTATTAATTAGGTAAGCTATTACTGAATAACCAAAAAGTCAAAAAGTATCTTGAGACAAATATGCAACATACTAAAACTTATGGGGTATGGCAAAAACAGTTCGAAGAGGGAAGTTTATAGCAATAAATGCCTACTATGGGAAAGGAGAAATATTTCAAATAAGCAATCAAATGTTATACCTCAGGGAATTAGAAAAAATCTAAGACTGCATTAGCAGAAGGAAAGAAATAATAAAAATTATTTTTATAATTATAGCAGAAACCAATGAGGTATATACTGGGATAATTGAAAAGCTCAACAAAAGTTGGTTTCTTGAAAAGATGAACAAAAATGAACAAAATTGACAAACCTATTTTAGACTAATCCAGAAAAAAAAGAGAAATGACTAAAAAAAAATTCCAGGTAAAAGAAGAGAGATTGCAATCGATAAATTTCTAGAAACAAACAAACAAAAAAACTCTACCAAGACTGAGTCATAAAGAAAAAGAAATTACATAAACAGACCAATAATGAATAAACAGTTGAAACAGTAATAAAAATCCTTCCAACAAAGAAAATCTCAGTTCCAGATGGCTTCATGAGGGACTTTTACCACTTAACAAGTTCACACCAATTCTTTCCAAACTCTTTCAAAAAACTGAAGAGGCAGGAATAGTTCTGAACTAATTTTCCAAGGCCAGCATTACTCTCATACCAAAGTCAGACAGGGAAAATACAAGAAATTAAAATAAAAGGTCAATTTCCCTGAAGACTATACAGTAAAGCACCTCAAGAAACTACTAGAAAATTATTGAACAGCACAGTGAAAGGATTATACAACATGATCAAGTGGGAGTTATCCAGGGTATATGAAGGTACTTTATTATATGCAGATAAATAAACAAAATACACCAACTTAGCCAAATAAAGAATTTTAAGAACCACACAATCATCTCAACAGATGCAGAAAAGGTTCTTATCAAAGTTTAAGATCCTTTCATAATAAATACTTTCAACAAAGTAGATATGCGAGGAATGTACCCCAACAGAATGATAAACATATACAACAAGCCCACAATTAATATCATATTTAACAGTGAAAAGCTGAAAACTTTCTCCTTAAGATCAGTAACAAAACAAATGTGCACATTATCACTGCATTAATAATACTAGATATCCTACCCAGAGCAACCAGGAAAGAAAGGAACCAAAAAGCATCTAAATTAGAAAAGAAAAGTTAAATGGTTTCTATTTGCACATGACATAATCTTATTCATAGACAACACTTACACACTACCAAAATCTTATAGAACTAATCCAAATTTCCAGAAAGTCACAGGATGCATTATCAGCACACAAAAATCAGTTGTGTTTCAGTGCAGTAACAAGCTATCTAGAAGGGAAATTAAGAAATTCCTATGTTCAATAGCATAAAAATAAAATGTGTAGTAATGAATTTAAGGAAGTTAAAGATCTATACACTGGAGACTATAAAATGTTAATTTAAGGAAATAAAAACAACTCACATAGGTGAAAAGATATCCTGGGTTATGAATTAGAAGAACTAATCTTGTTAAAATATCTATTTCGGTCAACATTCTTACTGCTATAATCCAAAAAACCTGATTACACAACTTAGGAGGAAGGAAGATTTATTTGCCCACAGTTTTTGGAGATATGGAGTTTTAGTTCATGCCAGGCTAGATCTGTGGAGTGCAGAAAGAAGAGAAAGGGATATCAAAGGTTTCTGTTCTCACATCAAGGAGGAGGGAAGCAGAGAAAGAGCAAAGGTGGAAGGAACTATATAGTCCCCACAGTCATACTCCCATGGCCACTCCTTAGCAACCAAGGGATAGGGGGAAATTTCAAATCCAAACCATTATAATATCCATACTACCCAAAGTGATCTACATCTTTGTGGGGAAAGATCCCCAGAGAGAAGGCGGTAGCCCCGCCCGACAGAAAGGAAAAAAATGCATCAAAGATGGCGCAGAGGGGAAGTGGTGAGGGTGGAGACCTAAGAGTGTTTACCAGAGACCAGGATTGGACGAGGGATGTCTCCTCAGTGTGATCAAGACATTGATAGGTCCCTGGTAGTGTGATCAGCGCATGATCAGCTTTTGGACTGGGCCAAAGAGGCATGACCAAGATGACATTTACCCTGATTGGCCCTGCAAGGAGACACTCCTCTCGCTCTGCTCTATATAACTCTTTGCCCCTCGTGTAATAAACAGATGAGTCCTATGATGCTCAGTTCCCGCTGTGTGTTCATTTCGGCATGACCTTCCTTTTCTGCGGGGAACCCCCTTTTTGGGGTAGACGCTCCTGGGAGATCGGGGTAGGGGCCCCCTTCATCAGGAGGACCCCACACATCTTCAGCACAATTCCTATGAATATGTCAATGGTAACTTTATAGAAATAGGAAAAAAAATTATATGGAACCACAAAAGTTTCTAGCCATAACAATCTTGAATAAGAAAAATGCCCGAGACATCTCACTTCCAGATTTAAAACTACTATTTCAATGACACAGTAATCAAAACAGCAATGGCACTGGCATAAAAATAGGCATATAATACAATGTATGAGAGTAGAGAGTCCATAAATACACCTATACATATATGGTCAGCTAAGCTTTGACAAGGGCACCAAGAATGCACAATGGGGAAAAGGGGTTGTCTCCTCAATATATGGAGTTACGAAAGCTGGGTATAAAATTATAAAGGGAAGGGAATGAACTCATAGTACAAAAGTGAGCATAAGAGCTGAAACTGAAAAACTGGTAGAAGAAATTATAGGAGGAAAGCTCCAGCTCCATGGTATTATGCTTGGGAATGGTTTTGGATATGGCACCAAAAGCATAGGCAACCAAAAATATATATATAAAAACAAGTATCACCATATTATCTAAACAGTTCCTGCATAGCAAAGGAAACAAACAAAATGAAAAGATAACCTATAGAATGGAAGGAAACATTTGCAAACCATATATGTGAGATGGCATCAATATCCAAAACATATAAGGATCATATGCAAATCAATATTAAAACACTAAGTAATCTGATTAAATGAGCAAAGGACCTTGTGTTGGTTAACTTTATGTGTCAACTTCATTAAGCTAAAGAATTCTCAGATAGTAGGTAAAAAAATTACTCTGGGTGTGTGATGGTATTTCAGGAAGAGATTTAACATTTGAGTTAACGTTTTATTTTTTAAATAAAAAGTAGAAAGGTATAATGTTCCCCTGGGTTCAATCCCCAGGATCAAAAAAAAAAAAAAAAAAGACAAGTTGAGGGACTTAATCTACTAAAATAAATATGGTATAGGAGCACGGATTGAGAAATGGATTACTAGAACAACAAACTATCTCAGAAATCAATTCAGACTTAAGAAATAGTTATTTGAATTCTGGCAGTGGTGCCAAAGCATTCTGATGGGGAAAAGAGATGCTTTCCAACAAATCTTTTGGTTTAACTAGATGGTCTTAAAACAAAAGGATGGATTTTGACCCCATCTCCTATAGGAAGAGGTCAAAATATTATATAGGTTTTAGAAAAAAATAAAGAAAATATTTTCTTAGTTTGTAATAGGCTAAAGTTTTTTAAGACACAAAAAATAAATAACTATAAAGTAAAAATACAATGAAAAGAACTTCAGAATTTAGCACAGTCTGATCAAAAGCTACTAAGAAGAAAATAAATAGGTACACCACAGATTTAGGGAAAATATTAACATAACACATCTCACCAAATACTAGAATCTAGAATTTGTACAAAATGAATAACACAAAGATAAATAACCTAATTTTAAGAAGAGCAATAAATATATGCTTGAATTATGTTCATTTCATTAAATCAACTAAATTATATATCAACTAAAAACCAGTGACTTTCATAAATGATATGCATCCCGAGGTCATGAAAAGGAACAGTGGCACTATCAGAAATGTACCAAAAAATAAGATGGTTTGAAGGAAGGGGGTATGGGAATTATAAAACAGGTGCAAAACATGGTAAGAATAGAATCTTGGTTTCAGGCACAGTAAGGCTCATTGTACATTTTTTTTTAAACTTTTCTGTATATCTGAACCTTGGTAAGATGGGAAAAATAATGGGTAATGTATGTAAAAATTCAAGGGGAAAACGTAAACCCCAGATTTTATTTTCAGTCAGTCTGAATTTCAAGTAGAAAGGCCAGGAAAATCACAATTAGTATATAAGAACAGGTGGAATATTTTTCCCATAGGTGCTTCATGCAAATCTCTTGTAGAATAAACTTCAGACATCCAATAAAACTTGTGAGGTGAGAACATAGGTGTTAATGTAGAATTATAGTTATTTCCTTGGAAAGAAATGATCATTATTTCATATCCATTTTGCAATTTTTAAGAAATTGATTGATCCAAGTTAGCTCGTCTCAAAAAAAAAAAAAATTAAGGAGCATAATAATCACCAGGGATATTTGTTAAAAACTTCTTGGTCCCACCTTCAGAGATTCTGACTTACAGGTGTGGGGTGAAGCTCACTAGTTTCTATTTCTAATAAGCTCCCAGGTGGTAATGGTGTTGCTGGCCCAGAGTATATGTTGGGTACCACTTATTTAGACAGGAGTCTGTAACGATTGCTAAGAACACAGGAGGGGAGGCAACTGGGCATGTGCTTCTGATTGAAACACACTAGCCCACCTACACTGCTGTTTTGACAAAAGAAAAGGAAGGCAGAATGAAGAGAAGCCTGCATGTCTTACCAATTTTGCTGAAAATAGGGAGAATAGAGAAAAATACCAAACAATGCCATGAAAATGTAATCAGCAAAACCCAAAGTATGGAAAAACTAAAATGACAGGTCATAGGACTCGATTTCTCTAGTAAAAATCTGCAATGAAAAATACAAGAGGAGCTGGGCATGGTGGTACAAGCCAGTAATCCCAGTACTTGGGAGGCTTAGACAGGAGGATCACAGGTTTGAAGACAGCCTCTACAACTTAGTGAAACCCTTTTTCCAAAGAAAAAATAAAATAGGGCTAGGGGTATACCTCAGAGGTACAATGTCCCTAGGTTTAATCCCCAGCACCAAAAGAGAAGTAAAAGAGATGTAGAAGGAACTTATAGTTTTAAAACTCCCAAATTTCATATCAATCTATCACAATGTATAGAACTTATTTATTTATGTATGTATGTATTTATTTGAATATAAGAAGTTTATTTAGGGAAGTGGGGGTACAGTTTAAGAGAAGTCCATGATAATGGGTTACATTCCAGAGAAAAGGTCTAGAATGATGTTTCCAGAAGTGGAGAATGACCACATATAGACTGTATTTAGATGCTGATTCAAAAACACAGTAAGTAAACTATAGCAGGAGTGAGAAAATGTGAGCACTGACTGTGTGCAATGGTATCAAAAGTTCACTGTTGGCCAGGCGTGGTGGCACACGCTTGTAATCCCAGCATTTGGGAGGCTGAGACCGGAGGATCCAGGTTTGCGTCCAGCCTCAGCTACCTAGTGAGGCACTCCACAACTTAGTGAGACCCTGTTTCAAAAAAAAGAGGAAAAAATAGGGCTGGGGGCGTAGTTCGGAGGTAGAATGCCACTGTTTTCAATCCCTAGTAACACACACACACACACACACACAACACGAGTTCACTGTTACTTTTATGGTGTAACAAAAATTCATTATAAAACCTTAAAAAAGCAAGTACCTCATCTCCTCTAGATACATTCTCAAGTACGCATGTTTGAAATTACATATTGTCTTTGAACTACTTTAGCCTTACTGAAAGTGGTGTGGAATAAATTAAAGCAAGTTAGCTATGGGTTGCTAATGGTTGAAGCTGGGTGGTGAGTGTGTGGGAATCCGGTATATTACTCTCTCTACTTTGGGCTGCATTTAATCTTTTCCAGAACAGAAAGTGCATTCTTTAAAAAGCTGAAGAACAATTCATTAAGCTGCATATAATTGGGCAATACTATCTCCAGGCTCAGTCATCAAATGACACATGAAGAGTGACTTATAGCCTCCTGGACAGATGGAACAGAAGTGTCAGAGTCATCTTTATGTTGTAAAAGATCCTCATAAACTTCTCAAAACAGAGGTGATTTACCAGTGAGCAGGAGATACTCTAAAAGCAGAGACTGAAAGAAATTTGAAAAGTAAAGTTATACCAACATCAAGAAGAATATCATTGGAATATTAAAAAAAAAAAACAAGTAAACAAAACTTGCTGCCTTCTCTCATCTTTCTATGCTTTGGCCAATATTAGTATATCAAATACCCTATTTTTTTTCAAAATTTTTATGCATGTATGTATTTATGTATGTATGTATTTATGTATTTTTGTGATACTGGTCATTGCACCTCTGAGCAACAGCCCCAGTCCTTTTTATTTATTTATTTTTGTTTTTGAATAGGGTCTTGTTAGGTTGCTGAATGCTGAAGCTGAGATCCTCAGTATTCAGCCTCCTAAGTATTGGGATTATAGGCATGTGCCACCATGCCTAGCTTGTTTTTATTTTTTAACATATCATTTTACTTCTATTTTTGCTCTTTGCTTTGAATAGCATGGCTAGGCGCTTGAACACACACACACACACACACACACACACACACACACAGCATGCACTGCATTTTTTTTATTCTTTAAGGATAGATTTACTAAATAAAATAACTCTGTCTATCCAACTAAATAATTAAGATTTCATATGATGTATTATTTTGCTTTTTAGCCAAGTCAATATTCTTTTCTAATGATGATAAATACTTATATATTTTAATTGCTTGATTTAATTAGATGTATCCTAAACAAAAAGGTTAAGATATGAAAATTTAGCATATCTGTTATTCTCCAAAGAGAAAATATTTATATCATAATTAGCCATCAGTAATAATTGAAATTATCATAGTACTTCATTGTTGTCCATTTGATGGGCAAAAATGGCTCTGTATTTGTATTCCTCAGAGATGTTGAGAATTTTTTTTTTTTTTTTTAAATGGTACTGGAGATTGAACCCAGGGCATTCTACCTCCAAGCTACATCCTCAGACCTATTTTTTATTCTTTATTTTGAAACAGGGTCTCTCTAAGTTGTGGAGGGCCTCACTAAGTAGCTGAGGCTGGCCACAAACTCAGATCCCCCAGTCTCAGCCTCCCAAGTACTGGAATTCCAAACATGTGCTACCGCGCCTGGCTGAGAATTGTTTAATGTGTATATTTGCATTAGATTTGTGGTTTGCATGTTTGTAGTCTTTACTTATTTTTCTATTGGATCATTTGCCTTTTTCATTGATTCACAGGACTTACTGTTGTGCTCTAAATACAAATGCTTCATGCGTTAGAAATGTGGCAAACACTTCCTCCGTGTTGACTGCTCTCCTTTGAACTGTGTCTTTTCTGTTGTCTCTACACTTTTAATTTGATGTACTCTCTTATTGATGGGCATTTAAGTGACTAGATGTCTGTTAGCATTATTTTTTTGATATGTATAAACATAGCAAATGTAATTATTTTAGTTCAACTCCAATAATAATTTTAAATAAATTATTTATGGGGTGTCTGTCCTCTGGCAGGTAAAGTGCTGAAGTAGCTTAAATATTTTATTTTAATTCAATCTCAAAGCAACCCCGGTTGACATAATAATCCTTAATTACTCAAAGAGGAAATATAAGTTTAGAAAAGTTGATTCAGTTATCTAAATTCAAACTGCTACTAAGTAGTGAAATTAGAGTTTTATTCAAAGTCATTTTTATCCCTTTATGGCTCTAGTGTTGTTCTTTTCTTTGGGCTGTAACTCTCAGGCTTGGGCTGAGGACCCAAGAACATGGGGACGGGGAGACAGTGGCAGAAATCCCAGAGTCATGGGCTGGAGAGTCAGCAGCCTGGATGCCCAAAGGATGGAGAAGGTGGATTTTCTAAAATCCAGAAAAGAAGAAGAATTTCCCCTTCCTCCAGCTTTTTCTTCAATGGGCCAGATGCTGCCTGCTCAAATTAATGAAGGCAACCGAACCTGCAATCCTCCTATCTCAACCTCCAAAGTACAGAGATTCCAGTCACGCGCCACTGCTGCTCCCAGCTTCTTTATTTTTCAATGGGGATTTGGATCCTGTCAATTCTTTATCTATCCATGTCATTTTTAATTATCCATCTATGTATGTATGTATGTATGTATGTATGTATGTATGTATCTATCTATCTATCTATCTATCTATTTACTTACTTATTTTTGCTGTACTGGGGATTGAACCCAGGGGTATTCTATCTCTGGGCTACACCCCCAGCCCTATTTTTTACTCATTATTTTGAAATAAGGTCTCACTAAGTTGCGGAGAGTCTCACAAGTAGCTGAGGCTGGCTGTGAACCTGCGATCCTCCTGTCTCAGCCTCCCAACTACTGGGATTACAAGCCTGTGCCACCACTCCTGACTTCATATCAATTTTAGAATCATGTTGTTAATTTTCTGAAAAAGACTACTGAGACTATAATTGAATTTTCATTGACCTAAGTGGTTCTCAGTAAAAATGACCTTACTACCCAGGAGACATTTGGCAATATTTGGAGACAACTTTTGTTGCCACAACTAGGGGAAGTATCTAGTGATTAGAGGCTGAGGATACTGCTAAATATCCTAAAATGCAGAAGACATGCACCCACACCTCTACCCCTGGGAGCAAAGGCAAAGGATTATCTAACCCAAGGCCATTGCCAGGTCTCTCCTTTCCTTCTGTGGAAATTTATCTGTTTAACCCTTCTATCTTCAGAAGGATCTGTTTAGAAAAATCATGGTTCCTAGAAAATCAAACAGTTTATACAGACTTTCAAATATATTTAATTTGCAGACTTTTTGTTTGGTTGGTTAGTTGGTTTTCTTTGTTTGTTTGTTTATTTATTTACTTATTTATTTATATCACAGATTGAACCCAGGGGCATTATACCTTCAAGCTACATCTCTGCCTTTAATTTATTTATTTTTTTAAATTTTGAAACATAGTCTCACTAAATTACCCTGTGCTGCTGGTTTCAAACATGTGATCTTCCTGTCTCAATCTCCCAAGTACTGAGAATAGAGGCATGCACCACCATACCTGGCTTAATTTGCATTTTTAATATTAGTGTTATTTACTTTATACAGACGACAGGTCTAAATTTATATATCCAACTTTTAAGATACTACAAAAGAGAAAGATGCATTTCGTGTGTCTTTCCTATTGGACTCTGTTATTTGTAGCCAAATAGTTGAAGAAGGGAAACATCTCATTATAAAATTATTCTTAGATCCTCACCAATACATGAATGGATCAAGCAGCTGTGGGTATGAGTACCCACCAGAACAAAACTAATCATTCTGTACCTTCTGAGACAAGAATGTAGCACCACGCTGAATCATTCCATTCCAAGGGTTCAAACCTGAGTCTCACCAAGTCTCTGGGTCCACCTCCAACCTGTCTGAAATCCACAGGACAGTGGGGCTCCTTGGCTGCACCAGGATTATGCAATCGGTAGCATCCAGATGATGGCAAACTCTACCAGTCATGTGCCCTGACTTTTTCAAGAGGTAAACAGTTTGCACAAAGGAAAACAGAAAAAGAACAGAAATCTGCAGAGTAGAATAAACTAAAAGGCCTATCAGATTCAAAAAGGGCACAACAAAGGTGTCTAGAGATATAGTCTTCGGTAACAATATTACAAAGAAAAGCTAGGCATTGTGTGGCACATGCCTGTGATCCCAGTATTTGAGGCTGAGACAAGAGGATCACGGGTTGTTCCTGGGCACGATCCCCAGTGTGTTTGTGTGTGTGTGTGTGTGTGTGTGTGTGTGTGTATGTGTGTGCATGTGTGTGTGTAGAAATTACAAAGAAAAACAAAACAAAACAAAAAAACAACAAGAGAATGGTTACCACTCAGTTCAGGGTGCTGGGTACATGTGGGGAGAAAAGGGTACAGTGACTTAGAATGCACACACAAGACTTTTGGGATATCTACAAATGTCTATTTCTTGACCTGTGTTTTTAGTTGCAATAACATTTATTAAGACACACATTTTCTTTTGGTGTTCTTCTGTGTTATTTTATACCCTGAAGGGTATAAGCTGTAAAGGATGAAGGCCGATCAGGAAAACAATATTTGCAATTCCTTCATAGGTGAGGGAGTTATCTCTATATTCTATGAAGAGTTATTATAGATTAAGGGTAAAAAGACCAACAATCCAGAGAAATGAGAAATAACAGGCATGGCATGGGATCATCCAGGTCACAGGAAGAAAAAAAAATACAAATAGCCCTTAAGAACAGGAAATAGGGCTGGACTTCAATCACAATTGGAGAAGTTAAACATACTGATTGCTACTTCCCATCAGGTTTAGTTTAGTTCAATTCCAAAGTTGGGAAGCTCCTTCTGGTGAGCTTCTGGGGAAATATGTGCTCTCATACATCACTTTAGGGAACATGAAGTGGTACAGCTACTGTAGTGGACGATGCGGCAACATCTACAGAACCTCATACACGTTGTTCTTGGAAGCAGCAGTCGGCTTCTGGGAATGCATGCAGGCTTGCACAAAGATGACTGACAAAGTGTTGCATTACAGCTTTGCTTTGCTGTTGCTTGTTTGTTTTGCTGTGATTAGTTTAAAAGCATTTGATGTTTTACAAGCCAGGCATGGTGGTGCACGCCTGTAATCTCTGTACTTAGGAGGCTGAGACAGGAGGATTGCAGGTTCAAGGACAGCCTCAGCAATGTAATGAGACTCTCATCAACCTAGTGAGACCCTGTTTCAAAATGAAAATAAAATAGGGCTGAAGGGTGTAGCTCAGAGGTAGAATGGCCCTGGGTTCAATCCCCAATGCCACCGTATGAAATAAAATAATAAAATAAAAGTATCTGATTTTTAAAAAATATGCTTACATATTTAAAAATGGTAAAAAGCCGGGCGTGGTGCATGCTTTTATTGGTGCATTGTAATCATATATTACAATAAAGTCATACTGATGGAGATATCCATGCACAGGGCGGTTGATGATTCTCTCCCTTGTTTCCACCCCATTAATCCCCCTTCCCCATACAGGATATTGAGATTGGCATTGATAATTTCATATATGCACACAGCTTTGTTTGCTATAGGAGAAGGGTCCCACCTACATGGGGATTCATTAGATAGACCATAGTATATACACAGAACGGAACACTAAGCTATCTGTGAAAGAGAATGAAAGGCTGGGAGTAGTGGCACATGCCTGTTATCCAAGGATTTGGGAGGCTGAGACAGGAGGATCACAGGTTTACAGCCAGCCTCAGCCATTAGCGAAGCCCTCTGCAACTTAGTGAGACCCTGTTTCCTAAGAAAAAATAAAATAGGGTTGGAGGTATAGCTCAGAGGTAGAATTCCCCTGG
>PVLC010013629.1:0-41212 GCA_004027655.1 Graphiurus murinus | reverse complement strand
GAAGGAAGGAAGGAAGGAAGGAAGGAAGGAAGGAAGGAAGGAAGGAAGGAAGGAAGGAAGGAAGGAAAGAAGGAAGGAAGGAAGGAAAAAAGGAAGAAAAAGTGAGCCAGGCGTGGTGGCGTATGCTTGTAATCCCAGTACTTGGGAGGCTGAGACAGGAGGATCTGTGTTCGTGGCCAGCCTCAGCTACTTAGTGAGGCCCTCCAAAACTTAGTGAGACCCTGTTTCAAAATAAAGAATAAAAAATAGGGCTGGGGATGTAGCTTGGAGGTAAAATGCACTTGGGTTCAACCCCCAGTACCCAGTACCGCAAAAAAAAAAAAAAAAAAAAAGAAAGAAAAGAAAGAAAGAGAAAGAGTGGCATACACTTGTAATCCCAGTACTTGGGAAGCTAAGACAGGAGGATTGCAGGTTTGTAGCCAGCCTCAGCTAGTTGGCCCTCAACAATTTAGTGAGACTCTGTTTAAAAATAAAGAATAAAAAATAGGGTTAGGGCTATAGCTCGGAGGTAGAATGCCCCTGGGTTCAATTCCCAGTACCCCCCCCCAAAAAAAAAGAGAGGAAAGGGAAGAGAAAGAAAAAAAGAAAAGAAAAAGACATATGAGTCTCTTACTTCTAAGCAGAAAGTTTACATATGTAGAATAGGATCAAGTAAAAGCAAAAGAGAAGAGGAACTGAAAATTAACAGTTTTTCATTTCAAAAGTCTGAGAACATCAGTCTTCTTGGTTATATCCTGTCCCTTGGTTTGGGCTGAACTCCAATAAGGAGATTTGCCTCTCACAGTTAGCTAATGTTCACATAAGGCTCAGTCAATAAATTCAGCAGCAGAAAGCATATCAAGCCACCTGTTTGCATGAAGAAAAATGTCAAAATTTTCTCTTGCAACCCACTCTTCTTATGTCAGCTCCTTCCAGGAAAACTACCTTGAGTGACCCATGCGTTTCCCTCAGTGGACCTTCAACTCATCCACAAGTTAGGCAGGATTCCAACACATCCGACGTGAGCATATTATCACAGCCATCATCCCACAGATGGGCAAGGGCTGGAAGGGTTTTGTCAACTATCAGCTGTTCCCAACTTCAGAGCCTCAACATTCTAAGAACTTGATTCAATTTTAAGAACCTGATTCTCATTTAATGTTAAAAAAAACCAAAACCCTTTTATCTTTTTATTTTCATAATGTTAATGAACCTTGATCTCTTTCTTGTGTGAATAACTTTGAATTATCCAGAGCCTACTGGGAGCTTTTATTCTAAGACTCAGCTGTCTCTGGCTACAAAAAAACTTTGAATTTAGGTATTTTCTTCTTTTGTATCAGTGCTTGGTTAGAACACATATTTCCAGTATTTTGTCTTATTTTTATTTTATTTTTTGTGGTATTAGGGATCGAATCCAAGGACATTCTACCTCTGAGCTCAACCCCCAGCCCTATTTTTTAATTTTTATTTTGAAACAGAGTCTTGCTAGGTTGATGAGAGTCTCACTACTTGCTGAGGCTGTCCTTGAACCTCTGGTCCTCCTGTCTCAGCCTCCCAAATACTAGAATTACAGGTGTATGCCACCACACTTGGCTATATTTCCAATATTTTAGAATAAGAAATATGAGTCTTTACTTTCCCTACCAACCAAAATCTGCTTCTCCTCCATTTATTTTTTTTCTATTCATCTCCCTTGAACAGAAATCTACAAATTACCCTAGATTACTTCCCTATCACCCACCCACCAAATTACCAAATGAGGATCTCATTTACTTCCTAGATAATGCTCAAATATACTCACTCTCCATTCCAAATACTTCCAGCCAGGGCCGGGTAACCATCTTCTCTAGCTTATACCCTGTATTGCTGAGATACATTGAGCCCTGAGCCAAACTGTGTCCAGAATTCAATTAAATCCTAATAAAAATATGACTATTTTACTCCTTTACTTAGAAAACAAGGCAATGTCTTCTTGTTCTCATAAAGTTGAAATTCTTTTTTTTTTTTCTGTACTGGGGATTAAACCCAAGGGCATTCTACCTCTGAGCTACACTCCCAGCCCTGATTTTTATTCTTTATTTTGAAACAGGGTCTCACTGAATTACCAAGGGCCTCAAAAGTTGCTGCGGCTGGCCGCAAACCTGCGATCCTCCTGTCTCAGCCTCCCAAGTCCTGAGATTACAAGCGTGCACTAGCACGCCCAGCTAAGCTGAAATTTCTTTAACATGACCTGTAAGCCTTCATAATGGATGAGACGTCCAACTACCTCTCCAGTCTTACCTCTCACTCGTCTCTGCCTTGAGCCATCTGAACCTTTCTTTGTTCTGTCACACCATGCATGATTGTCTGTGTCATCAGCCCAGCCCTTGTGCATGACAGACTCCTCTGCTGCCATGGGCTTTTATCCATCCGTCTATTTTTTATATATTGAACCTATTGCAGAGGGCCTCGCCCGTGATGGTACTAAGGAATTATGTCAGTGATGTGACCAGGAATTGTTTCTGTCCTCATAAAGACTAAGCCCTAGCATGGAATACAGGACACATACGAGGTGAGACTTATGGCCTGAAAGAGTAGAAGGGGCCAGGTATGGTGACGCATGCTTGTGATCCCAGTACTTGGGAGGTTGAAACAGGAAAATCGCAGGTTTGAGGATAGCCTCAGCAGGTAGTGAGACCCATCAACCTAGCAAGATCCTGTTTTAAAATAAAAATAAAATAGGACTGGGCATGTAGCTCCAGGATAGAATGCCCCTGGGTTCAATCCTCAGTACCAAAAAAAAAAAAAAAGTAGGAGATGTGGGAGCAAAGGAGCAAATGTCAGGGCCACAGAGTTAACATAGGAGTACTGAGATAGTATGTGTAGGAGGCTAAAATCTAAAGGTGAATAGGTGCTAGTTGAGGTGATGGAGTAGGGAAGAAGGGGAGGATGGAGGGAAGTGATGCAAAGAATGTTCTGTGGATACAGTTAAATAGAAAACATAAAAGCATTAAGAAAATAAAATCTTTTTTTTTTTTTGGTACTTGGGATAAAACTCAGGGGCATTCTACCTCTGAACTATACCCCAACTCTTCCTATTTTATTTTGAAACAGGGTCTTACCAAGTCTCTAAGGATCTCACTAAGTTGAAGAGGCTGTCCTCGAACCTGTGATCCTCCTGTCTCAGCCTCCCAAGTGCTGGGATTACAGGCATGCGCCATCACACCTGGCTGCCTCTTCTTGTTATAAGCATGAGCTATTGGGAACAGATATCTTTGTTGAATATATTTTGTTGGTGGCCTATGTTGCCAAGGGAAACACAATTGTAAAGTTACCATTACCCTTTGTTGACAACTAAATTCGGATGGCTCCTCCTCTCGGGAGCATTAGTGAATGAATCTCAATATCATTCTTGTAATTATAAAGGAATACTGAAAATGAATCATGGGTAAGAGTGAGTCTGAATATCCTGAGACTGGTTCTTTCCTGAATTTCTTATGACTTTGACCAGATGACTTCCATCTGTACTTCTGCTTTGCCATTTGTAAAAGGGGATGATAGCTGGGTGTGGTGGTGCACACCTGTAATCCCAGCACTTGGGAGGCTGAGACAGGAGGATCACATCGTTGGTGTGAGGCCAGCCTCTGCAACTTAGAGAGATCCTCAGAAACTTAGTGAGAGAGGTAGAATGCCTTTGGGTGCAATCCCCAGTACCACACACATACGGACCCATTCACACACACACACACACACACACACACACACACACGCACACGGGGGGGCGTGATAATATGGTTCAGCTTGTCTCACAGGGTAAGAGCTTATGAAATTGTGGTACAAAAGTATAAAAGACAACACTGTAAAACATGTTGATTGTTTGTTTGGTACTGGGGATTGAACCCAGGGACACTCTACCTTTGAGCTACATCCCCAGCCCTTTTTCATTTTTTTATTTTAAAACAGGGTCTTGCTAGGTTGCCGAGAGTCTCTCTAAGTTGCTGAGGCTGGTCTCAAATCTGTGATCCTCCTGTCCCAGCCTTCCAAGTACTGGGCTTACAGGCATGTGCCACCACATCCAGTTGTACAACAGGTTTAATAGAAACATTTCAAGCTTACTAAACACATTGTTGATTTCTGACAATTCTCTATACATCAATAGCAACTCAAATTCATTTTTATTAAGATTCTAACTGTAGCAACAGGAGCTGCATTTCCAACTACACAAGTAGAGAGCCCTCTTCATTACCTTTTAAGAGGGCATAATTGGATCATGCATCTTTTCAAAAGACCTAATTGTTTGAAGCAAAATTATTTTGAAATAGAAATACTGGAAACCTCAGTATTTATTGTTTGTAAAGTAGATAATGATGCCTTTCTTATTTTGCAATCATCAAAAAAACAGGATATCTTACTGCTGTGATTAAATCCCCTAATTCTTTTAGTTTTAATGGCCAAACTAATTTATCAGTTCTGTCTTGCTCTTTAAACTTGCTATATGACTTACCAGTGGTGGATTTATTGCCAAATACAGTATGAAAATGTTTGATGCAAGTTCTTAGTTATTAAACATGTAGAGATTACACATTACTATGGTAAGATTATACTTCAGTATATCTTTCCTAAATTTGTAAAAACAAATAATTTACATAAAATAACTTCTAGCTTCACATTAGCTTCTTATGTAATGAAGCAGACCTATGAAATATGACATCATTAGTTTACAGGTTTAATTTTACCCCAATTTTATTCATCCCTGAAAACATTTCAGTTACAATTTGAGTATATAAGTATTAACTATTTCTACCACAAACATTTTTCCTGCATGCTTCCATAGTCAAAGATAGGAAAAATCATATCGACTCCCCTTTCAGAGTAATAGAAAAGCTCATTTAAAAATATTTTACAAATTTTGATAGTTGTACAAGGACTACTTTACAAAGATGAAGAGAGAATGAGTCTTTAGTTCTAGATTCCACTTCTCTTTTTTGTTTATAGTTTTTCTTCTTTGCCCTTTCTAGTAAGCAATTGAATTGTAAAATATAGGAACTTTATTAATAAAGTATATGATTTCAAAGTGCATTTTTTAAAAAAAATCATTACAAACTTCAGGCACCTTAGAAAATGTTTGATAATTTAATTGCACTAAATATTTCTGTGTCCTGGGGAGAAATTTTAAAACTTTTTTTCCTTTCTTTCTTTCTTCCTTTTTTCTCTCTTTCTTTCTTGTGGTGCTGGGCCCTGAACCCAGGGGCATTCTACCTCCAAGCTACACCTGCAGCCCTATTTTATTTTTATTTTGAAATAGAGTCTCACTAGGTTAATGAGAGTTTCCCTACTTGCTGAGACTGTCCTCCAAACCTGAGATCCTCCTGTCTCAGCCTCCAATGACTGAGTTTACAAGTGTGGGCCACCATGCCTGAATTTTAAAAACCTATTTAAAAGAAGGAAAGAGTTCATAGGCAATTTGTTTCTTTAGAGATGGGAATGAGCTCTTAAGGAAATGCATATTTAGGAATCCAGTTAGTTGATGGCCAATTTAATCTAATCTGTTAGTGTATGTTTGAAGGAAATAGAGTGTTCATGAGTTTAGCAATCAGAAGATTAATGAGCACTTACTCCTGCCTGTCATGCAGTATAGAGTACTCCAGGAGAGGGATAAAAAGTGTGGGGTAGCTGGGCATGGTGGCACACACCTGTAATCCCAGTACCTGGGAAGCCTATACAGGAGAATCGCTGGTTTGAGGACGCCTCAGCAATACAGGGAGACTCTCAGAAACCTCATGAGACCCTGTTTCAAAATAAAAAATAAAAAGAGCTGGGGGTGTAGCTCAGAGGTAGAAGCCCCTGGGTTCAACCCCCAGTACCCTCCCCCAAACACACACACATACAAATGTGGGGTTTATAACTACTTTGTGACTTGTTCCCCCTGTGGGCTCATGAGAAAGACACTTAGCCTCTGTCAGGTTCTCATTTGTAAAATAGAGATCAGGATGCTTTTCTTATAAGGTTGTTAATAGGAATAAATCACATAATGTATATGAAAAGTATTGTTAACCAGAAATTGCTCTACAAAATTAAATTACAAAATTTATTAAGAGCTCAAATATCAGCTGGGTATGGCGGCACACATTTGTAATCCCAGTACTTGGGAGGCTGAGACAGGAGGATCACAGGTTTGCAGCCAGGCTCAGCAACTTAGTGAGGCCCTCTGCAACTTAGTGAGACTCTGTTGCAAAATAAAGAATAAAAAATAGGGCTGGGGGTGTTGCTTGACGGTAGAATGTCCCTGGGTTCAATCCCCAGTACCCCCCCCCACACACAAAGAGCTTAAGTTTCCCCATAAGAGATGCTACAAAAATAACTATAACATGTATTTTGTCTTCTTGTTTTTGCTTCCTTCTTTGCATGTTTATATGCTAAATCCTTCATTAGGTAGTAAGCCCCTTAAAGCCATAGTAAGCACCTCACATCTTTTCCCTATGTTGCTCTTTGGGTTATACTTAATGGGCACTCAAAGGGCTCTGTGGGTAGAAATTCTTGCTTGGTCCCCAGTGCTTATACTAAGTAATTAATCACTGCTGTCAAAAGTCTCCTTTGACCCATTCTTTGTATAAACCCTTTTGCACCAACCCGAGCCTGTTTTCACATATTCTACCCTCAAAGCTCAGGGTGAATTGACAGATCAACATCTACCTAACAAAAGCCTTTATTGCCGCTCCCAAACTTTCTTCAGCTGCCAGAGTCCTGAGTTCTCCATCTAAATCTGTCCCTCTCCTAATGTAAAACAAGCAGGCTTAGCCACTTCCATAGGTCCCAGAAGAAGAGAAGAACCAGGCCCACTGAAGATTCCTGAAGCTAAGGAGTTCCCCAGGAAAGCCCATCTCTGCCTGACCAAGGAAGAGGAATAAAGAACATCAACATTAAACAGCTAGAGGAAATATGGACAGAGAGAAGGACCCGGGGAAACACCAGAATCAAGAGAAAGTGAAAGTGAAGTGTTTCTGGGGGCACCAACGGTACCTTAGAGAAGACTGTGAGACTCTGGTGAGCGCTGATGCCGGAACAAAGGCCTCTGCCACGGGCAGGTTGCATTAGCTCAAAACAAAAACAACCAAAGCACTTTTAAAAGCTGAAGGAACCGCGAGGAAGGGACGGTGCCCTCTCTCTCAGCTTCCCTCCGTCCACCTGTAAAAGCACCTACCAGAGCTGCCCTCTGCTCAGGGTCCCATATTCTTTCCGTGGGGCTTTTAACCAAGCGGGCCCAGCTCAGCGCACCTTTTAGGTGTGCAGTATTTTTAGCTTCAGCCACCTCGATGTGGCTCTCGTTAAATAGCCCGGGAAAGCTCCTGCAATCCTCAGGCTCGAGGTAAACACGTGTGCCCGCAGCCAGCTCCGGGCGCCCTGCGTTTCAGCACCGCCGCCTGCGGAGAGCGCCTTGCCCGAGGGCCGGCTCAGGGCCTCCCAGCCCGGTTCAGCCCTCTGCAGCGCACCGTAGCCTACTCCTGGGCTCCCCGAGTTCCAGGAAAAAAGCACCCCCAACTTCTAACTTCTCGATTCTGGCTTCTAAAGTGACCTCCGCGTCTCTCCCTTGGGGTCAAAACGCGCTCGCCCGGCTCCTCTGGATCCTACCGGAGCAGCAGCTAAGCTCGTGGTTTCTCCACACCGGCGGGGCGAGATCTCCACCAGGCGTCGATCAATCACCCTACCCCAGTCTTGCTGGACCTCAAACCCGCAGCCAGAAGCCCCGGCTCGCTCCCTCTCTCTACGCCCCAAAGCCTGTAGGAAGGAAAAGAACGCGCGCGCTGCTGCGCCCCCACCCCACCCCACACGCCACACACACACACACACACACACACACACACACACACACACACACTCATACACACTCGCACGCCGCCAACCTTCCGGTGCAGTCGCCGCGCTGGGCAGCGCCCGGGCCAACTCGAGCCGGATCGGTCTACACCGGCTCGCGCAGGGCCTCCCGCAGCGGCCGCCCCGCCCCCTCCCCGGCCCGGGCCCCGGCAGCGGGTCCCCGAAGCCCAACGTGGGCAGACCCCGGCCCCCTCCCCACGCACGCAGCATCCACCTGGCGCGGGCAACACACGGTCCACCATCCCCAAACACGCGCCCCGGGGGCCGCCCCGAATCTCCTCGGCGCCCCAGCCCCTGCCGCCGGCGCGTCGCGTGCGAGTGTGCCTGTGTCTCCGAGGCGTGTTTAACTCCTTCGAGCTTGCCGCCCGGCCCAAACAAACCGCGCGTTATCTCCAGCCCCCACGTCCCTCCCGGCTCCGCGCCCCAACCTCCGATCCCATCCCAGCCGTGGCCCGCCAAGTCGCCCAACCGCCGCACCGCTGCACCCGGCGCTCGGACCTAGGACCCCCGCCCGGCCCCGCAGACGCTCACCTCCGGCCCCGCCCCGCCCCCACCCCGGCCCCCTGCGAGGCGGTCTGGCCCCCGAGCAAGTGACGCCGGGACACGCAGCTCGCGTCCCCGCCCGCGAGCCGGGCCGGGGGCCCACCTCGCACCCCTCCGGTGGGGCACACGCCCCTCGGGCTCCATCGCCCTGGAAAGCCCAGGTGCCGGGGAACCGAGAGGAGCGGAAGCCGCCTCCGGGGGTGGGCGGGAGGACTCACCGAACATCTGAATGTGTCCTTTGGTGATGGGGTTGAAGCTGCCGCAGGCCAGCAAGATTACGTGGGTCTTGGTGGTCTCCGTCATGGTGCGGGTGGGTCCCTCGCTCCCGTCTAGGGGTCGCCTCTCTTTTTGTGTCTCGATCGGTCTGCAGAGGGAGAAAGGAAGGCGAGGCTCCGGTGGTGGATGCTGTGGACTCCAAGGAGCCGCTCCAGACGCAAAGCGCGTCACTCCCCGCCTCCCCTTAACGCTTGCAGCTCCGGCGCCATCCGCGGCTGCTGGTGTACTGCTCTCCTCTGGTCTCTGCTCCGTCCTTCTCTTTTCTTTCTAGCTCCCCCCACCCCCATCTCTGGTCCCAGAGCCCCTTCCTACTCTTTCTCTCCCCCCAACTCCACTCCATCACTCTCTCTTCCTTAGAGTTTATCTACAAGGCAGGACTTGGTACCCAAGCCCAGAACCACGGATACTCCCAGCATGGTGTGAGCTCTGTCTCTTGCCTCCTCTGTTTTCCTCCCTCCCTCCCTCTAATATTTTTTCTCCCCGTCTACTTTCTCCAACATCTTTGCCTCCAAATATGTTTTGATCTCATCTTATTTCTCACTTCCTAATAATTTTATGTGAGAAATGACAATGGGTGATGTCAGCAGTCTTCATTTCTGCCCTTCTTTCTCCTCGTTATCGAATGATTCTGAATTCTCGAATTGAATTCATATTCTGGCCTAGTAGTTACCAAGAAATAGGGAGGGACACGAACCCTTCCCCTGCTACCTTGCCCATGGTGTGGTGTGAAGCGTCAGTTTGAGAGAATGTGGAGAGTTACAAAGCTGTATTAGGAAATGATTGTGGTCCCACTTAAGCTATGCAGTTGAGACAAAGCTTTACGGTTCAACCAATGTTGCTGGAGTGCTTACTAGGTGTTGGGTGCTATTTTGAACTCTGATGCCATGGCAAAGCCCATTTCTTTATTGAGTTTACATTCTACTGAAGGGAGACAGATAATGAACAGAGAAAGACAGTATCAGATCGCCATTGTGCAATGCACAAAAGTGAGTGCAATTCACTCTCTCACAGATCAGAGAGTGGGCAGGAGGGGACAGACCAAGTGGTCTGCAAGAGCCTCTCTGGGGAGTCACTTAGGGTGAAGCCATTTAGAAAAAAAGGAGTTTCAGGTGCCAATATTCAGGGATAAGGAAAGGGTTCCTATGCTCTTAGAAATGGCAGGTGGCTAGACTGTGGGGGTAAGAGGGAAATGGTAGGCGGCATCGTGCTGGTGTTCAGGGCCAAACTGAATAGGGCTGTTAGCCTAGGATGATGGGTCAGAAGTTTTTCTGAGTGGAGTGACTTATAGCAGAATCACGAAAGGAAGCCATTGAAGCTCTTATGCATGGAAGTAATATGTAGTTTACATTCTTTTTTTTTTTTTGTGGTACTGGGGATTGAACTCAGGGGCATTCTACCTCCGAGCTATACCCTCAGCCCTATTTTTTATTCTTTATTTTGAAACAGGGTCTCACTAAGTTGTGGAGTGCCTCACTAGGTAGCTGAGGCTGGCCGCGAACCTGGATCCTCCGGTCTCAGCCTCCCAAATGCTGGGATTACAAGCACATTCTTATAAGATCAATTAGGCTGGTGAGTGGAAGACAAGGGAGGTGTTTAGGAGATTCGATGGTGGCCTTGGCAAGCTTCAGTGTCCTGGGACTCAGGTTTATAGAGATGGAGGCAATGAGAAGTGGATGATTCCAGGGCCAGTTTTGTAGATAAGTAGCTTACAGGCTTTGCAGATGGAGCAGATCTAGAGGACGAGGGAAGGAGAGGAATCTAGAAATCTGAGCTGAGCAGATGAGTGGATGGAAAGTCAGAAAGTTGTGGGAAGAAAAAGTTCGAGGGATGATCAAATGTTCTGTTATCACGCAATAGATATAGCCAGCGATGGACTTAGAGATTCACAGGTACAGATATTTGTCTTTTCTACAATTCAAGTTTCTTGGATATGTTTCTACCCCATAGTAGTGAGTTGTTTATTGTTTCTTATTCAAGAACATGTAGGAGGTGTGCAGGAAATATCTTTAAAATTTTCCTGAATAGCAAGTCAACCCTAGTATGCATAAAACTTCTGGATTGAATACAAGAGTCTTAAACTGAGCATGTACCGCACCTGCCTGCAATCCCAGCTACGAGGGAGGCTGAGGCAGGAGGATCACAAGTTTGAGGCCAGCCTGGGCAATTTAGCAAAAGCCTACCTCAAAATAAAATTTCTAAAAAGGGCTGGGGACATAGCTCAGTGGTAGAGGGCTTTTCTAGTATGTGTGAGGCCCTGAATTCAATCTTCAGTACCACAAAAATAAATGAATAAAAAGAGCCTTAAGAACTAATATATAAAGTCTGGCATGGTAGCACATGCCTGTAAATGCAGTACTTGAAGGGCTGAGAGAGAAGGATTGCAGGTTCAAGGACAGTCTCAGAAAGCAGTGAGGCTCTCATCAACCTACTGAGATCCTGTTTCAAATAAATAAATAAATAAAATAGGGCTGGGGGAATAGTTCAGAGGTAGAATGCCCCTGGGTTCAATCCCCAGTACAAAAAAAAACCTAACATATATATATTCATAATGAAGTTAGTATCTTCCCTGACATGGAATGCATCTTAGTGGGATAGAAAGAGCAAGGGATTTTTTTTTTTACTAGCTAGGCAATTAATATAATTATAGTTAAGCGATAAATATTGAATGTTTGCCATGTACCACACACTGATTCAGAAGCTGTGAACAAAACAGAGTCCCTGCTTTAATACAGCTCATATTGTAAAGAAGAACAACAGCCCATAATCAGACGGATAGATATGACAGCCAAAGGTACTATAAAGAAAAAGAAAGCAAGGGGAGGAAGGAAAGGAAGTCTTATTTAAGGCAGTCAGGCATGGCTCTCTGACCAGACAATATTTGGGGAGGGACCTGAATAAAGTGCAGGAATGTGTCGCCTGGCTGTCTGGGGACCCACATACCAGGAGAACAGCAGGCACAGCGGGTGTGAGGGCGAAATAGCACCGCTGAAGTGGCTGAAGAAGAGAACCTGGACACACGGTGGGGCTAGGAGGCCTTGGCCAGGGCCCTGGTCTTTTCACCGACAGAGGTGGGAGCCAGCGGAGTGGTTTTAAGTGGAGAAAGTGGCATAAGCTGACTTACATTTGGAAAGTCCTAGTTTGGCAGGAGATGGACATTTGGGGAGTCATCAGTATCGTTTATACATAAAGTTATGGGATAAAATGGGGTCTCCTAGGAAGAAACAGATATACAGAGAAGAAGAGAAAAGGAGTCCTCAGATTCAGCCCTGGGACACACCAAGTTAATAACAGTAAGCAACATTCATTGGGGATTATTAGAAGCCCTGGCACTATAAGCGGTTTGATTAATTTGGTGATACTGATTTTCCCTTCCTCTGTATCCAAGAAAAAATGGATGAGTGGGCAATAACTGTACACGCAACTCTTTGAGTTAATTTTAATAAAAAGAAAAAATAAGATGGGTGTAGTGGCGCACACCTATAATCCCAGTACTTGGGATGCTGAAACAGAAGGATCGCAGTTTCAAAGGACAGACTTAGCAACATAGGGAGACTGTTAGCAATCTAGCAAGACCCTGTTTCAAAACAAAAAATATAATAGGGCTGGGGGTGTAGCTTAGAGGTAGAATGCCTCTGGGTTCAATCCCCAGTACCATGAAAAGAAAGAAAGAAAGAAAGAAAATTCAACTCAGATTTCCATAAGCACAGTGCTCAGTAAATATTGATGAATTAAACACAAAAATCTTTTTACCAGACCAGTGCCCAGAGAGTAACAATGAGAACATGATGCAGTAAGCATATTTTCAGCCTTGTAGGTTGTGTCATCAGTAATAGTTTACATTCTGAAATTAGACTGTGATCCTAATAGTTTCTTCCCATTTCCATTATTATTGTCCCTAATTCATGTATACCTTAAAGATGGCTCTGGAACTTGCTAACTGTGTGGTTTGGGACAAGTCCTTTATTGCGGAGCCTTTATTTTGTCAATGGAACTGTGCCTACCTCTAGTTGTATCTGTGAGAGAGCAAGAGAGAGAGAGAGAGAGAGAGAGAGAGAGAGAGAGAGAGAGAGAGAGAGAGAGAGAATGTGTGTTGCAAAATTGCCTAGAGTCTGAAAGATAATATACACTTAAAAAAAAAAAAAAAGACACAACTATTATCTATCAAATGGGAGATGCCATAGTACATGCCCTTTGTACTTTACAGGGTTGCTGTATGGATCAAGTAAGTGAATAAAGTTTTTTTCTTTAACGCATATTGTTAGCTTTAGGTCAAACTACACAGACTAGATATAAAACACCTATTGTTTCTAAGTGTTTCACTGTTTCTATTGATGGGCTTCTCAGGGATGTTTCTGGAAGTACCAATCTTAGAAGGTAACAGTTTTGGGGATGCATCAATAGTCTATATATCAACCAGTGAAAACAAATAGTCCAAAACATACCAACAATGAATTTGTCTTCAATGACTATCCCAACATTGGTTCATGAGATTTACATATCCAGAAAATTGTCAGTTTCTTCTAGATTTTCCATTTTGTTGGAGTATAGTTTTTCAAAATAGTTTCTGATGATCCTCTGTATTTCCACTGTCGGTGGTAATATCACCTTTTTCATCTCTTATTTTGGTAATTTGAGTTTATTCTCTCTTTCTTTTGGTTAGGTTGGCCAATGGTTTATCTATCTTGTTTATTTTTTCAAGAAACCAGCTTTTGGTTTTGTTGATTTTCTGTATTGTTTTCTTATTCTCTATCTCATTAATTTCTACCCCGATTTTCATAATTTCCAGTCTTCTACTGGCTTTGGGGTTAGACTGTTCTTATTTTTCAAGGGCTTTGAGTTGTGTCATCAGGTTTTTTATTTGGTGGTTTTCCATTCTTCTTATGTGGGCACTCAGTGCTATCAATTTTTCTCTTAGTACTGCCTTCAAGGTGTCCCAGAGGTTTTGATATGTTGTGTCTCTGTTTTCATTGGTTTCTAGGAATTTTTTAATTTCTCCCCTTACTTCTTCTATGACCCATTCCTCGTTCAGCAGTGTGGTGTTCAGTCTCCATGTGTTTACATGGTTACTCTGGGTCTTCTTAGAGTTGATTTCTAGTTTCACTCCATTGTGCTCTGAAAAGATGCAGGGAATTATGTTACATTTTTTGAATTTGCCAGTGCTCACTTTGTGGCCCAGAATGCAGTCTACTTTGGAGAAGGTTCATGGGCTGCTGAGAAAAATGTGAATTCAGCTGTAGTTGGGTGAAATATTCTGTATGTGTCTAGCAGGTCCATTTGGTTTATGGTATTATTTAGGCCCGAAGAATCTTTACTGACTTTTTTTTTTTTTAGAAGATCGGTCTAGTGATGTGAGAGGAGTATTGAAGAGTCTCCTAGTATTAGTGTATTGGGATCTATGTGTGACTTTATATCATGCAGAGTTTGTTTTATGAAAGTGGCTGCACCTATGTTTGGGGCATAGATGTTGATAATTGTTATTTCCTCTTGCTGGATTGTTCCTTTTACTAGTAAAAAATGACCTGCTTTGTCTCTTTTGATAAGCTTAGACTTGAAATCTAATTTATCTGATATCATAGTTGCTACTCCTGCTTGTCTTCAAGCTCCATTTGCATGGATTACCTTACTCCAGCCCTTCACCGTTAGTTTGTGGGAATCTTTGCTTGTAAGGTGTGTTTCTTGCAGGCAGCATATGGATGGATTCTGGGTTTTAATCCATTTTGCCACCTTGTGCCTTTTTATTGGGGAGTTGAGACCATTTATATTCAGTATGATTATTGAGAGATGATTTTTAATTCCTAACATTTTTAGTTTTGACTTCTGTTTGCGGTAGTTTGTTCTTCTTTGCTTAGTTGTTTTCTTCCTGGAAATTATTGTTTCTCTGGTTCTGATGTTTACTTGTTAGTTCTTCTTTGTAGTTAATCTCTTTGAGTATTTTCTCTAGTGCTGGTTTGGAAGACATAAATTCTTTCAGCTTCTGTTTGTCATGGAAGGTTTTAATATCCCCGTCAATTTTGAGAGAGGGTTTTGCTGGTAAGAGAATCTTGGCTGCAAGTTATTTTCTTTCAGAGTTTGGAATATGTTACTCCAGCCCCTCCTGGCTTTCATGACTTGGTTTGGGAAGTCTGGAGTGATTTTGATTGGTTTGCCTCTAAATGTCACTTGGCCTTTTACTTTTGTTGCCTTTAGAATTCTCTCCTTAGCCTCTACATTAGTCAGCTTGATTATTATGTGGTGTGGTGAACCTCTTCTTTGGTCTTATCTAAAGGGGTTTCTATATGTTTCCTGCATCTGTGTGTCTACTTCTCGTTCTATGTTTGGAAAATTCTCTGATATTACTTCTTTGAAAAGGTTGTTTATTCCATTAGTTTAAACTTCTAATCTCTCTTCTATGCCTATTATTTTTAGGTTAGCTCTTTTAAAGTTGGCCCAGATCTCATCGATGTCCGATTCATACTGTTGAATTTTTTTTTCTAGATTATGTACAATGGATTCATTTTTGGAATGGTCATCTTCTAGGAGTGATAATCTATTTTCCATGTGGTCTAATCTACTGTTTATAGTTTGTATTGATGCCTTCACTTCTATTATTGCATCTTTCACATCCTTCACTTCCCTCAAGGCTTCTCTATGATTCCTGCTTAGGGTGTCAGATTCTTTGTTTATTTGTTCCTTTATTTCTTTCCAGCTCTCTCTACATTCTTTCTGGAAGTTTTGTATTGTTTCTATTACTAAAGATCTGAATTGTTCTTCTGGTAATCTCTGCCATTCAGTGTTGTTGAGTTCTGTTATTGTGAGATTGTGTTGACTCATTGTTTCTTTGCTATTTTCCTTCCCATGGTTTCCCTGTTCTTAAATTTATAACTTTGCTCCTCTTGCATGCTTTCTCTGAATTTATAGGTTTCTTATTTTAATTTTTTCTCTGTGAATGGTATCTTGTACTGAGTTGCAATTACTCTGGGACTTCTTCCCACTCTCTAGGTGCCTTTGGTGTGTTTCAGGTGTTGACTTCTAGGGTCTAGCAAAAGCTAACAAAGCAACCAATCCTCCGAACAAACATAGATAAATCAAAGCAATGCAAAGTGAAAACAGAGTAAAAACAAACAAAAACCCAGAAAACAAAAAACAACAAGAAACAAAATAAAAAACCCTGCAAGTTTATAAGAGCAGACCTGATGTGGTCTCTGAAGATCTTTTGGGTAGATCTCTGCTGCTGTGGGCGGCTGGCAAAATGGCAGCTGCCATAGCCGCGTACGTGCCAGCTCCTTTGTACTCCCTGGTCTGCTTTCTGGGTTCTGATCAGCTGCTTTTGTTGCTTTGTTCACTTTTCTGCTGTTTTGCTTTTCTTTCCTTCTGTCAAGAAGCTGCTTTTGCAGTAGTTTTGATTCAAACTCTGCAGTGTAGTTGATTGCTGCTCCGGCTCTGGAGGGAGAGGTGAGCTGAGGTGACCTCCTGCTGGCTTAAGCTGGTTGTACCACACGTTCTGGTCACTGTCAAAGGTGCCGTGATATGCCGCCTAGTTAGGATGTGGAGTTCAGGAGTCACTTACTCCACCTCTGGCTGCCGGGAATGCAGAAGGTCATTATATATTTCTTTGTTAGTAGACCCCATGCCGGGGGCTGGTTCAATGGCGGCTGTCACTCTGCGGCATGACACAGAGCTTCTTTGCTCTCCCTGGTTGGCTTTTTGGATTCTGTTCAGCTGTACTTCAGTTTTTGTAGCGTTGTTCACTTTTTTGTTGCTTTTTTCCTTCTGTCAAGAACCTGCTTTTATGGCAGATTTGAACCGAGCTCATAGCCCCTGATGAGAGGTGTCTCACTCAGACGCCATCTTCCCGGAAGTGGAAATTTTTTTTTTTTTGGTTCATGAGATTTAGAAATAGGCATATCAACTCTTGCATAATGGATGCACCTTAATATATATCATGATCTATTTTCAGAGGTGCTTACTTTAACTTAGGTAATACAAGTTGATCCACGATTTAACCTTTCTGATAGCTGGAAATTGCTTTAAGGTGAAACCTTAAAGCAGAGTTGTTCTCCTACTGCCTAAACTTTGCAGTCTGCTCCAGCCAGTTTAGTTTCCTAATGACTCGAGGTGGACAGTCCAACCTAGAATTTTCCCTGCTATAAAGATCTGCTCTGATGGGGCAGGCTTAAGTATCTATTGGGTCTGATTTGAAATGTGCATATGTAAAGTCTAACAGAGTGAATATGTATGCTCACTTATCTCCTTATTTACCTAGTGAAGATTACTCATGCATTTTCATTACAAATCAGGGTAGGAACATTCCATGTTTATAAGCCAAAATAACCTTAGGGACCATCCTCCATAGGAGGGATAAAAAGATACACAAAATGTGGTCCTCTCGGTGCATGGGCTCAAGCCTGACACTGCATATTTACATTTTCCTAGTAACAATATTCTTCTGAAAAGCCATTACTTCTTAGGGTTCTCTAGAGATCTCTGCATTTGTATCATTCTCTTTCCTTAGCTTTCCCTACTTCTCTTCAAGATAAACATCATCTGGGGTAGAGCTAAAATGACTGCTGTTATTCTTCCCCTCTTTCCTATAAGCAAATATTTTTGCCTCCATGCAGTTAAAAATGAGAGCCAGGAGGAGTGGTGCATGCCTGGAATCCTAGTACTTGGAAGGCTGAGACAGGAGGATCACAGGTTTGAGACCAGTCTCAGCAACTTAGCAAGACCCTCAGCAACTTAGTGAAACCCTGTTTCAAATTTTTAAAAAATGAGTCAGGTGTGGCAGTGCATGCCTGTAATCCCAGTACTTGGGAGACTGAGACAGAAGAATTTCAGGTTCGCAACTAGTCTCAGCTACTTAGTGAGGCTCTCTGCAACTTAGTGAGACCCTGTTTCAAAATAAATAATAAAAATAGGGCTGGAGTGGCTCAAGGTAAAATGCCCCTGGGTTCAATTCCCAGTGACACACACACACACACACACACACACACACACACAATGAATAAATGAAAAATAAAAAATGGCTGGGGGTGTAGCTCAGAGGTAAAGTGCCCCTGGGTTCAATCCCAAGTACAAAAAAAAGTCTTTAGATCAAGATCCTCTTTCCAGCCGGGCGTGGTGGCGCACTCTTGTAATCCCAGCATTTGGGAGGCTGAAACCGGAGGACCCTGGTTCACGGCCAGCCTCATCTACCTAGTGAGGTACTCCGCAACTTAGTGAGACCCTGTTTCAAAATAAAGAATAAAAAATAGGGCTGGGGGTATAGCTTGGAGGTAGAATGCCCCTGAGTTCAATCCCCAGTACCCCCCCCACAAAAAAGATCCTCTTTCCTCCCACTCTAAATCCCCCAAATCTCATCTAGACTTGAAATTTCTCTAATTATTTAAATGACATTTCACAAGTGAAATGTATTTCTAAATTAATTTGTGTGTGTGTGTGTGTGTGTGTTTTGTGTGTGTGAATTGAACTTAGAGGCATTCTACTTCTGAGCTACACACCCAGCCCTATTTTGTCATTTATTTTGAAACAAGGTCCAAGTTTCAAAATAAACGGGCCTCACTAAGTTGCCGAGGCTGGCCACAAACCTGTGATTCTCCTGTCTCAGCCTCTCAAGGACTGGTATTATAAGCATGTACCACCATGTCTGACTATATGTTTCTAAATTTAAAAATCTGATCATCAATTATAAACACAGCAATACTGCTGGTACTGTGGTGAGATGGAAAAATATGCAGGTCCCCATAGCTGACAAGCTTTGTGTGCCATTAAATGCCACTTTCTTCAGCTAGCCCAGATATTTGTTGTTTTATTCATCATGGCTTCCTTCAGATATTTGAGATGATACAAATAATTATTTCACCTAAAGACTAAAGATATCACTACTTATATTTCTTTTCCCCCAAGCAGAAATAGTTGCTGAGGCTGGCCTCAAAAACAGAAATAGGAGATAGAAAAATCGGTTCCAACAGACTTGGAAAGAAGTATAATTGATTAAGAAGCAAAATTATTCCCTGAAATGACATCTGAGAATATCTCTGCCTCCCTCCTTTAAGTCACCCAAATGAAAAATACATTTGACTCAAGGGAGCATTAAATAAAGTACAGAGAGCCGAGTGTGGTGGCGCATGCTCGTAATCCCAGCATTTGGGAGGCAGAGACTAGAGGATATGGGCTCATGCCATCCTCAGCTGCTTAGTGAGGTCCTCCGCAACTTAGTGAGACTCTGTTTCAAAATAAAGAATAAAAAATAGGGCTGGGGCTGTAGCTCAGAGGTAGAATGCTCCCAGGTTCCATAAATAAATAAATAAAATAAAATAAAGTACAGGGAACTTAAAATACAAAAAAGATTTTTTTCCATTAGGTTAATACTTTATGATACAGTCAGGTCTAACCTGAAATTTCCATCCCATGTCTCCTGAAACTTAGATGTAGAAAACAACTGTGTTGCAGGTGAGTTACACTAATAACTTGTCACGAATCCAGTAATAACTAAACTAATTTCAGAGGAAATGGAGGCATAGAGGAACTTGTCTTGTTAGTCTCACTCTTCAGAATTTATTCATCCTATTGTCACAGTGAAGTGACTCCTAACTGTACCCTCTTGGATTTTTAAGTTGCTTGTATCCCCGGGACTATTTCAGAAGTAAATAATGGGAGCTCTATTGAAACTAGAGTTTAGGCCAAAGAGGGATTTATTGATCCACGTGACTGCAGAGTCTAAAGGAGAGGTGTAGCTTTCAGCACAGCTGTATCCAAGAGTTCAAATACTATCAGGACTCCATTTCTTTCTCTCAACATCTCTACTTTCCTCTGTGATGGCTTTATTTTTCAGATGCCTGCTGCCACATTCAAGCAAGGTGATTGCTGGTAGCCTCGAATGACATTGTCTTTACAGACCATCGTCCCATTGAAAGAGACAGCATCTTCCCCAAGAATGCTGGTAAAAGTCTCAAGGGAAACTCTGATTAGTTATTTGTTTTGTTTTTTTGTTTTGCGGTACTAGGGATTGAACTCAGGGGCATTCTACCTCCGAGCTATACCCCCAGGCCTATTTTTTATTCTTTATTTTGAAACCGAGTCTCACTAAGTTGCGGAGTGCCTCACTAGGTAGCTGAGGCTGGCCGCCAACCCGGATCCTCTGGTCTCAGCCTCCCGAATGCTGGGATTACAAGCGTGCGACACCACACCCGGCTAGACACTCTGATTAGTTATGCACTGATACTGTGCCCTTCCTGATCATCAATACTCTTAACTGGCCAACTTCATCAAGAAGGAAAGCCAACTGCACCCAAACTACTTGGTCTGTAATATACTAAGGCAAAGAAAAGTATACAAGTAATATCCTTATCATTGCTCTAAGAAGACTATAAACATCAAGCTCAACAATCTCAATAAATCCAGATTTTTTTTTTTTTTTTTTTTTTTTTTGGTACTGAAGATTGAACCCAGGGGTATTCTACCTCTGAGCTACACCACCAACCCTTTTTATTTTTTATTTTGAATCAGTGTCTCGCTAAGTTGCTGAGATTGGCCTCAAATCCGTAATCCTCCTATCTCAGCCTCCCAAGTACTTAGATTACAGACATGCGCCACCATGCATGTCCAGCTCAGAAAATATCCTTTCAGTATTCAGAACTCTAGCACCTTGTGAGGAATAGACAGATGTAACTGGCTGTGGAGGGATGACAGTGGCTGATGGGAAAGGAACTGGCATTCCAAGGTAAATGTGGTCCTTCATCAACCCGAGATGTCCATGCTGCAGCTTTCAGGAATGAAGGAGTGTGGGAAACTCTCTCTTGAGGATGAGAGCTTGGTTGGCATCTAAAGCTTCTAAAATTCTTCACGGCCTCTTTCCCTCTCCTTACCTCCTGCTATAATCTGTTGTTGGGACCATGCACAACAGTACTGTTCTCCTCTGAGACTCTCTTGGTCCCCTACATCCACTTGCCTCAGTTTCTGTGTCCTGGCTCACACCACAGAGAGAATCCTATTAGCTCAGAATTCTATTAGCTCATGGACTGTCTGTTTACTCCTCTGGGGCCCCCAAAATATGTCTGCTTCCTTTTACCACTTTAGAGGGGGTTTTAAAGGGCACTGTTGCATTTCTAACACCTACCCCAAAGCACATCCCAAATTAAACTCCACCAAGGCCAGGAACTAGGAGGAGAATGGTAAGGATGGTGTGACGTGATCCTTCTTGTTATCCATTAGAGTTGTAGCTCAGATAAAAAGATTTCCCTAAGAAGGGAGCGGATGGTCATTTCTAAACTGCACTTCAGGATTTGAGGGCCACCAAAGCAAAAGCAAAATGCAAATACAGTCCCTGTATCATCTTTTTTTCTCACATGGCCCTACATGTGTAATAATGTTAAGTGATTTGCATGGAGCCTGGCGTGGTGGTGCACATCTATAATTCTAGTATTTGAGGCTGGGACTGGAGGATTGCAGGTTAGTAGCCAGCCTCCGCAGCTTAGTGAGACTCTGTTTTTGTTGTTTGTTTGTTTTTTGTGGTGCTGGGGAATGCACCCAGGGGCATTCTACCTCTGAATTCCACCTCCAGTCCTATTTTGTATTCCTTATTTTGAAGCAGGGTCTCACTAAGTTGCCGAGGGCCTCACTAAGTAGCTGAGGCTGGCTGCAAGCCTGCAATCCTTCTGTCTCAGCCTCCCAAATACTGGGATTACAAGTGTACAAGTGTGTGCCACCACACTGGCTTGGGACCCTGATTCTTTTTTTGTGTGTATGTGTGGTGCTGGGAATGGAACCCTGGGACCTTCTACCTCTGAGCTACACCCTCAGGTTTATTTTTCATTATTTTGAAACAGGGTCTCACTAAATTGCAGAGGGCCTCACTAAGTAGCTGAGTCTGGCTATGAACCTGCGGTCCTCCTGTCTCAGCCTCACAAGTACTGGGATTACAAGCATGCACCACCACACCTGGCTGAGACCCTGTTTCAAAATAAAAATAAAATAGGGGTGGGGAGGCATTCTACTCAGAGGGAGAATGACCTGGATTCAATCCCCAGTACCACACACAAAAAAAATCGTGTAAGTCCCCTCATGGTCTGGCTCCTCATGGCCTTCCAATCTCACCCTCCTCCCTTGTCCCAGTCACACTCTGAACTTACTTTAGTCAGCAAAAGTGACACGATGTCACTATATTCTTGTCCCCGTCCCTTATGGATAATTCTGGCTCAATCCAGAATTTGCTTAATTTACTTCTGGAGCCCTTAGTGAGCCCTGGGTCCACATTAGCCTCTTTCTTCACATGAGCTGCTTTTCCTGTATCGTAGCACTTATCAGAGAGTCTTGTATTGCAATTGGTGTGTGTGTGTGTGTGTGTGTGTGTGTGTGTGTGTGTTACTACACAGAGCGAATGGGTAGGGGGTAGTTACTACCACTGAGCCACACCCCCAGCCCTTTTTAATTTTTTGTTTTGAAACACGGTCTTGTTAAATTACTGCTCTCCGACTTTGAACCTGTGATCATCCTGTCTCAGCCTCCCAAGTACTGGGATTACAGTAATGTGCTACTGTACCCAGCTGCAATTGCTTTTTTTTTTTTTTTTTTTTTTTTTTTGTACTGGGGATTGAACCCAGAAGTATCCTACCTCCAAGTTATACCCCCAACCTGATTTTATTTCTTATTTGGAGACAGGGTCTCACTAAGTTGCATCTCAGCCTCCCAACTACTGGGATTACAAGCGTGAGCCACTATGCCCAGTTTGCAACTGCCTTTTGATTTGATTATATTCCCCACCAACATTTATTCAGACCACCAACATATATTCATTTACTATGCACCGGCCAGTATGCTTAGTACTTGATAGGCATTATTTCATTTAGTTTTTACTATATCTCTGTGATATAGGTTCATTGATTACATCTGTTCTACAAATGAGGAAATAGACTCGGAGAAGTTAAATAAATTGTTCAAGCTATACAGCTAGCAAGGGGTGGAAGGTGGCTTTGGTTCTGGGTAGACAGCTAGGCTTTCCTAATACTCTACTCTTTCAAACCCTTCAGGAACTGCTTCTGTCTTGTTTACTATTATACCTCTGGTGTCTTTTACAGTCTAGCACATAGCAAGTATCAAAAAATATTTGTTTACTGGGCATGGTGGTGCATGCTTGTAATCCCAGTACTTGGGAGGCCGAGATAGAAGGATCGTAGGTTCCAGGACAGCCTCAGCAAGTAGTGAGAGTCTCATCAACCTAGCAAGATCCTGTTTCAAAATAAAAAAGGGCTGGGGGGGTGTAGCTCAGAGGTAGAATGCCCTAGGATAAATTCCCAGTAGCCCCCCCCCCGTACACACACACACACACACACACACACACACACACAACACAAAAAATATGTTTAATAAGTGTGTAATGGTTTTAGCTTATGACTGGATTCATTCTCCATACATGTATTTTTTATTCCCACTCTGAGATGTCTCAAAAATTAAGAAAAAGACTGCCCAAGATGAATCCCAACAGGTATCTATGAAGCCTACAACCATAAGATCAATAGTATACCCTTTCCCTTCTCTCCTTAAGCTTTCTTTTAGACCTTAGCTGTGTTGTTCATTCTCTATTAAAAGAGTTCTTCCTTTGTGTATGCTGTTGTCAGCCAGAAGTAGGCATCCATTTTTAAAGCTTCCTATGTACATGCTTCAACTTTAGGGGTTAGAAGGTTAGAAACTGCATTTTAAGACTCCCTTGCAGCTAGATTTTTGGATACTGTTAGATTCTACTGGAAAGATGACCTTGTGTGAGATTTAGAAGGCAGAGTAAGGTGGAATTCACTTTTCTGTTGTAGCTGCTGCCAAGCAGCACTGTACATGTGTGTTTGAGGCCAGCACCCACACTTCAGTAGTCACCAAATTCTAGTCACCACTGTCATGGCACTGACAGGCAGTTTTGGCAGTTGACCTCTGGTCTGTAGCTATGGTACCGTGCTCTTGAAGTTTTGAGTTCAGTGATGGCCGCTAACTTCAGTTTCTTTAGCTCTTTAAATGAATTTCATAAGCACTTAATTCGTATGTTTTTAATCTCTTTTTCCTTAAAATACCTAGAGTTGTTTCTGTTTCCTGAAATGAAGCCTGAATGACACATCCCCTTAATTACTGTATCTTACTGAATCCATTTTCTGTGTGGGGCAGGAGGAAATTACATGTAAATGCAGTTATTTGGGAAATGTAAATGTGTGATGAGTAAGACATTGACTGACAGGAATTAGAAAAATCTATGAAAGACTTATAGGGAGTGTGTGTGTGTGTGTGTGTGTGTGTGTGTGTGTGTGTGTGTGTGTTTCATGAGTCAGGGAAGAGAGATGTTGAAAAGGATGAATCAGACAGAATGATAGAGATGACTGGGAAGAGAGAGAGGGGTGAGCAGAAAATCCTAAGGTTCTAGACAAGAAGAGCAGCGCCAATCTGGAATTAATAATAAGAGTTATGAGCCGGGCGTGGTGGCGCACGCTTGTAATCCCAGCATTCGGGAGGCTGAGACCGGAGGATCCGGGTTCGAGGCCAGCCTCAGCTACCTAGTGAGGCACTCCGCAACTTAGTGAGACTCGGTTTCAAAATAAAGAATAAAAAAAATAGGGCTGGGGATGTAGCTCGGAGGTAGAATGCCCCTGCGTTCAATCCCCTGTACCGCAAAAAAAAAAAAAAAAAAAAAAAAAAAAATAATAATAATAATAATAAGAGTTATGAAGGGCTAATAATTTTTTCATGAGTACTTTACAGCGCACAGTGCACAACACATGTTATCTTTTTTGTTTTTTGTCTTTGGTACTGAAGATTGAATCCAGGGACTTTCTACCTCTGAGCTATACTCCCAGTCTTCTTTATTTTTTATTTTGAAATGCTATATCACTAGGTTGCTGAGGCTAGCCTTGAACCTTCAATCTTCCTGTCTCAGCCTCCCAAGTCCTGGAATTACAGCCGTGTGCCACCACACCTAGCTTACATACATATGTTATCTTATTCTGATTCTATGAGCTAATTGTTGGCAGGCCTGGTTACTGATGTGGCATATGAAGAGAGAGAGCAATGCTCAGGAAGTTTAAGTGACTTACTCAAGGTTTCAGCTGGGGGAGAAGGTTGATTCCAAGTTCCAGTGTCCTACTACTGGCAGCTGGCAATAGAATTTAGTGATTGTTTAAGAAAGAGGAAGAACTAGCTGGGCGTTGTGGCACACCCCTGTAATCTCAGTACTTGAGAGGCTGAGACAGGAGAATCACAGGCTCGAGCACCTCCTCAGCAAATAGTGAGATTCTCATCAACCTAGCAAGACCCTATTTCTAAATAAAGATAAAATAGGGCTGGGAGTGTAGCTCCGAGGTAGAACGTCCCTGGGTTCAATCCCCAGTACCACAAAAAAGGGGGGGGGGGGACAGAGGAATTCAGGCCTTCAAGGACAACAGGTATGTTATATTAAATCTAAACACAAATGCTACAGCGCCCAGCCACAAAGCTCCTTGCCTTTTTCAAGATAAGGAGATGCCTCTCTTTGTTCTCGGGGGCTAGAGTCAGAGAGGTAGACCCTGAGTGACTGGCCATGGAGCTGGGGAGCAATGAGGAGTTGGTCTCCATGACTGGGGGATACAATTTGGCATCATGAAAATAGTCTTTGGCTTGATGTTCCCCTGTCATTGAACTTGTACTTAAAAGTCTGGATGAGTACTTACTGACTCATCGTAGAGAAGGGCACTGGGGCGAAGTGAGGAGCTAAGCTATGCTTCCAAGGTTACATTCATCTAAAAGAAAGGACTCCCTTTGCTTTGAGTCGTGACGCATGGTCAACAGGCTGCCTTCTTTGCAGAGTCCTTGGTGCTTGTGTTCTGCCTTCAACAAGTCCCTCACAGCCCTCACTCTTCCTATTACCCTGGTCACTCCTTCCTCCCTCCCTCTCTCCCTTTCTTCCTTCCTTCCTTCCTTCCTTCCTCCCTCCCTTGAATTGAACGCTAGGGCATTCTACCTTTGAGATACACCCCCAGTCCTATTTTATTTTTATTTTGAAACAGGGTCTCATTAGGTTGATGAGAGTCTCACTACTTGCTAAGGCTGTCCGCAAACCTGCAATCAGGAGCCAGGCATGGTAGTGAACGCTTTTAATCCCAGTACTTGGGAGGCTGAGACAGGAGGATTGCTGGTTCGAGGACAGCCTCAGCAAGTAGTAAGACTCTCATCAACCTAGCGAGACCCTGTTTCCAAATAAGAGTTTAAAAAATATTGGGCTGGGGGTGTAGCTTGAAGATAGAATGCCTCTGGGTTCAATCCCCAGTACCACAACAACAACAACAAACCTGCAATACTCCTGTCTCAGCCTCCCAAGTACTGGGATTACAGGCGTGTGCCGCCACGCTCAGCTGGTCACTCCTACTTTAAGATGTGGCCACAAGAGGAAAGAGTGATCTGTCCCCAGTAGTATAGTGTCACATACAAATAACTGTTCAAATGAAGTTTGGAAGCCGGGTGTGATGGCACACGCTTGTAATCTCAGTACTTGGGAGGCTGAGACAGGAAGACTGCAGATTCTAGGATAGACTCAGCGAGTAGTAAACTCTCATCAAACTAGTGAGACCCTGTTTCAAAATAAAAAATAAAATAGGGCTGGGAGTTTATCTCAGAGGTAGAATGCCCCTGGGTTCAATCCCCAGCTCCCCCCCCCCCCCCCGCGCAGTCATATGCATACACTTTAACTTCTTACTTTTTACCTGTGTGTGTCATGGAAGGGTTTAGAGGTCAATAGGGATTGTAACATCAGCTTCCAAAGGAGAAGAGTCAGAGAGGTCAAATAATTTTCCCAAGATCATCCAACAACTACCTGTGGCAGAGCTGGATTTGCACCAGGTATACCTGTGCCCGGAGCTCTCTTGTCGCATGCTGTTGTTTTGAAAGAAGACTTGTGGATCAGAGCACGCAGGACTGTGCATTCAGTGAGGGTCTCGAATTATTCCTTTTTTTTTTTTTTCATTACTGGGGATTGAACCCAGGGGCATTCTACCTCTGAGCTATACCCTCAGCCCAATTTTATTTTTATTTTGAAACAGGATCTAAGTTTCGAAGAACATCACTAAGTTGCTGAGGCTGGCTTTGAACCTGCAATCCTCCTGTCTCAGTCTCCCAAGTACTGAGATTACAGACGTATGCCACCATGCTGGGCTCCTTTGGGCTCTCTTGATAACTAGCTTGAGCGATGGCAGGAAGTGCAGCTATGCACTCCACATTGTAGCCCAATAAGGTTCCCAGCCAACAGCTGAGGACATCCGCTTATCCAGAAGTGACCTCAGCCAGAGTCCCAGATGGAATTCCTGTGATGTGTGGGCACTGGAGGGAAGTACTCCTGGGGGTGGTCATCAGTGCCTTGCTCTGCTCCCCCACCCTTGCCCATCTCTGCCGAGCCAGCCCCAGCTCCTCAGCAATGAGGCTTTGAAAGGGCTCAGCACAATACCCTTCCTTCCTTCCTTCCTTCCTTCCTTCCTTCCTTCCTTCCTTCCTCCCTTCCTCCCTTCCTTCTTCCTTCTTTTCTCTCTCTCTCTCTCTCTCTCTCTCTCTCTCTCTCTCTCTCTCTCTCCCTCTCTCTCTCTTTCTCTCTCTCTCTCTGGTACTGGAGATTGAACCCAGAAGCATTCTACCTCTAAGCTACAACCCCAACCCTATTTTATTTTTATTTTAAACAAGGTCTTGCTAGGTTGATGAGAGTCTCACTACTTGCTGAGGCTGTCCTTGAACCTGTGATCCTTCTATCTGAGCCTCCCAAGTACTAGGATTACAGGCCTGTGCCATCATACCTGACCACTGCACACCACTTTCAAGAAAGACTTCTGACAGAAGGTAAGTGCAGACCATCTGTGACGAAAATGCTTTAAAATCCTCCTTCAGGCTCAAGAAAGCTTATGAGCTGAAGTGGCTTCCGGAATGGTTTGAGCAAATCCATCACAAAGAGGATGCGTCAGTCATCCACAATGGAGGGTTCATTTCCTTATATAAATGGCACTGGAAGAGTACTTTGAAGTAATCAAACTTTGTATAATTAGGAGTGATGGGTCTTTTGCTTTGTCAGACTCTCTGGGGAAAGTGCAGGAGCCATAATGTGAATTAAAATTAAATATGTGCCCCAAACACAGTGGTAAGTGACTGTGCTGGTGGCTGTTTCTGCCATTTCTCTGTGCTCTTCAGCAGATCCAGAGGCTGAAAGACAAGGAAGTGAGAATGACCCAGATCCGATTCATCAGTCTTGGAAATGAGGTTCAGAGTGAAGCTTGCTCATACTTTTCCTGAAAGGCTTCACTAAGGGAAAAGGCATGCTTGGGCAGAATGGGGTTTTCCTGAGAATAAAGTGGGGTATGGTGGGTTTGTCTAGGGTATGTGTGTGTGTGTATGTGTGTGTGTGTGTGTGTGTGTGTGTGTGTGTGTGTGTGTGTGCCAGAGAGAGAGAGAGAGCACGCTTTTGGTTTTTTCTTTTCTTTTTTTTTCTTTCTTTCTTTTTTTTTTTTTTTTGTTTTTTGGTACTGGGGCATTCTACCTCCAAGCTATACTCCCAGTCCTGTTTTATAACAGGGTCTCACTAAGTTGCAGAGGCCCTCACTAAGCTGCTGAGGCTGCCCCAAACCCTATGATCCTCCTTGCCTCAGCCTCCCAAGTACTGGTATTCCAGGTGTGCGCCACCATGTCCAGCTTTTATTTGACCTTTTAATGAGCAAAATCATGAAGGAACGATACCAGGCTGACAGTGTTAAGTGATCGTACTTTTGTGTATGTGTGTGGCGGGGGGGGGGGGGGGGGGGGGGGGGGGGGGACTGGGGATTGAACCCAGGGACATTCTACCTCCAAGCTGTGTACCCCCCAGCCTTTTTGTTGTTGTTGTTGTGAAACAGGGTCTGGCTAAGTTGCTGAGGGCCTCACTAAGTTGCTAAGGCTGGCTTCAAACCTGTGATCCTCCTATCTCAGCCCCCAAGTACTGTGATTACAGGTGTGTGCCACCACACCTGGCTAAAGGTTAGTTCTTTCAATCAATGTCCATCAATACTGAGTGGCCAGAAATCCCTTAGTTTTATTGTCCTGTCAGTGGAGACTGGTTTGCAGAGTGCCACTGTGGCTGGAGATTTGAGTCTGGCCCCATGACTCTCAGGGGCAAGGTGAGTGAGCTATGCATGCGCCTGGTTATGACCGTGCAGGCTCTGATCTTACCAGCCCAATTGGAAGTGCAAGCCCAGGCCTGTGCTTTGAGGCTGTCAAACCAACACTGCAGGAGCTGGGCATGGTGGCGCATGCCTGTAATCCCAGTACGTGGGAGACTGAGACAGGAAGATCGGAAGATCGCAGGTTTGAGGACAGCCTCAGCAAGTAGTGAGACTCTCATCAACCTATTGAGACGCTGTTTCAAAATAAAAAGAAAATAGGGTTAGGGGTATAGCTTGGAGGTCGAATGTCCCTGGGTTCAATCCCCAGTAACATAAAACAAAACAAAACCTGACACTGCAAACACCTGAAATGCTGGAAGTGAGGCAATGTGAAAAGTATAGCCAGAGTGGGGATGTAGCGCAGCGGTAGAGTGCTTGTCTAGCACGTGCCAGGCCCTGAGTTCAAAGCACTGCAAATAAACAAACAAACAAAAAGTAAGGCTGATGTGGGCCTTATGGCTAGTCGTAAGCATTCAAAACATTACCGACTTCAACAGCAGTCAGATACAGTGAGAACCTGGAGAAGGGCGGAGAAGACACTTTGGAATATGCACTTATTGTAAGGGATTCTCTTTTCTTACCTGTGCTTTGTCCTTAGTTAGAATGCTTAGTTTTCTTCCTTTCATTGAAAAGACCTGTGTAGTTTTACCCTGGCTAAGCTCTTTCTTGCTTGGGAGCTTTTGTAAAGCTACAATGAAGTAGCTTTGGCTTATTATTATTTATACTCCCACCTACTTCCAAAAAGGATCTAAGATGGCTTATTTCCAAAACAATTGTGCTAACCCTAGGCTTCCATTCTCTTCCAGACCATCTGTTTCTTTTCACCATGAAGTCATAGTGCTAAATTTGTGACAGCACAATAATTTCCATGGCAACGGGATGTGGTCCTCACTGCTGAATCCTGATTCCTCTCTGACCAAGATCAAAGAGCAGGAAGATACAGGAGTATATTTTGACATTTTCTCTTCAAGTTTGGTTTCTCTCTGAAGAAGTTCCTACTTTTTATTCTAACATTTTGTATTTGGCCCGAATATGTATATTTGCATAGTTTACATATGAAGCAATTGTTCAGCAAATAATTTGATGTTAAAGCCAGAAATAATAATTTGAGAAAAACCATGTAGACCTACACACACACACACACACACACACACACACACACACACACACACACACACCACTTTGATGTATTAATGTATTAACTTGCTTGGAAGTGGGATGATAAGCACATGCCCTTCTAGTCTGGATAGAAGAGAACAAGGAATCCATTTAAAAGACAGGAAACTTCCAAGCTAAGAAATTTGCTTTGATAACTGTGATAAGCAGTCAAGGCAGCTGACCTAGTTCCTACTCAATGGTTCTCTTATCTCGCTTAGCACAAGCGAGACACAAAAGGGTCCTGCCCTAGGAGCTCATGTTATCTGACCAGAGAACCCATAGACGGGCAGCTTTACTCACATAAATGACCAACACCTGAATACATTGCCCATTTGCTTTAATCACACACAACTTAATTACACAGTCTTTGGAGAAACTATTCAGAACCACTTGTTATACTGTGGAGTCGAGTAAAGGGTATAAATATTTAAAAGGAAACTGGTTACTGGAGCACCTGAAGAAAATACCTTATTGGTCCATTAATTTAGCAGTTGGATGACTGCAGGACAGATGACAAAGACTGTTATAATTACACTCTGCTGGACATATGGAGTAGCATAATGTATATGTCATATATATTGAATGTGACATGTTATATATGACATATATATTGTATATAGCATTTGTAGGTCAGACACAAGGTATGCCTGTCAGAATTGACCATCTTCTTCATTCTGTGGATGGGCTACGTGGGGGAGGAGGGCAGGTAATAGAAAGAGTGATAAGAGATAGCAGAACTGGAATTTACAAAACTAAGTAAATAAATAAATAAATAAAATGGAAAAATTACCCGCAGTGTATAAGATTCAGAAGGAAGAGAAAAGGGATAAAGTAGGAAAGTGAGAAGAAGGGAGTGATTGAGAAGCAGAGCAGGGATATTTGGAAGCAGCTGCTCTGTGGGGTTTTGGGGAAATGGCTAGGAAGATTTCAGCTACATTCTATTGTTTGTTATGTGATATGATCAATTGCTTTGTTACTTTTTCAAGAGACTTTGGTGAAGACAAATTATTTTTCAACGTTCCTTAAAGGTGGATTTGTGGTTCTTTTGAATGAGACAAGATGTCCAGATGAACATTAAAGCTGGAGAAAGCCCTATTCTGGTTATACAAATATATAATCACAGAGCTGGGGACGTAGCTCAGTAGTAGAGTGCTTGCCTAGCATGTGCAAGGCCCTGAGTTCCATCCCCAGCACTGAAAAACAAACGAAAACAGCAACAAATATATATGTAATCAGACACTCTTCTTTTCTTTCTTTCTTTTTTCTTTCTTCCTTCTTTTCTCTTTTCAGTGCTGGGGATTGAACTCTGCATATATTTGGCAAGAGGTGCTCTACCACTGACTTAAATCCCCAGCCCTCAGACTCTCTTCAGGAAAACAGTAGGTAGGACCACCATGTCCTTCTATCTTTTACCCTTGGAGATTGTTGGCCAGAATTTTTCTACTCTCAGATCATGAAAAATTTTCAGAGAGGTGACATTCCATGGTCTGGAATTTCTAGCTCTAATTAAATTTAATTTTAGCCTTCTAGGATTTCGGAATTTGGGTGAATCAACCAAGGAAGGGTGGAGAAGGACATTGTGATTGCTTCAGGGAGGCCTAAGGCCAAGCCCTGGACCCAGTTTTTGAGGCCTAAGAGAAGGCACAACAAGGTTACAGAGAGTACGATGCAACCTGAGTGACAGGCCTCACTGCCAGTGAGAGGTGGCATGCAGGCCTGCTCCATCTGACACTGATCTCTGAATCACTACAGATTCTACATGCTTCAGAAAATGTGCAGCCTCCTCTTACCCTCATGCACAGGAGGACAGTAATAAATGCTACGGGAGACCTCGGACAGCTACTTGGTGTTCATTAAATGTGTGTGCCATTTTATTTTAGTATTCTACTGAGAATATTACTGCCAATCTTTTATATTATTAGAATATTGCACTGAATAGACTTACTGGATAAACAGCTAGAAATGGAAACACCTAGAAAAAGAATTTGTGTCCATGGATATGTGCATTTTTACTTTTAAAAGATATTTATTTATTTCTTATTTGGAAGCAGAATCTCACTGGGTTGCTGAGAGCCTCACTAAGTTGCCATGGATGACTTTGAACCTGCAATCCTCCTGTCTCCGCTTTCCAAGTGTCAGAAGTTAAGTTTTATGGCATTGTTAAAAAAAAAAAAAAAAAAAAAAAAAAAGACACATATTTGAAAGCAGCTTGGCAAGGTGAATTTTACCTTTTGCAAAAAGGCATCCTGCCACCAGTAAGGTCAGGTGTGCAAGAACAACATGGAGGAAACTTGCTGGTGGTTTATTTTCAGCAGGGGTTTCTGTGCTGCGCTCCTATGGGTGGGAACGCGGCCTTGCAAGCTTTACACCATTGACTGAAGGGGATGCTGATGTAGGGGCTGGCACTCACGATTTCAGGAATGCTATCTTTACAAAAATACAAGCACACATGAGGCTACACAATTGCAGTTTTACAAAATGGAGCTCAAGACAAGCTATTCTTTTAACAGAAAAGATAGAATTATTTCTCACTCAAGTACCACCACACCTGGAGAAAGATATTTCTAAATTGCTCTTTATCCTGTACACAGCCATCAACTGTATACGGGGGTTACTCCCTTAATCCTTTATGAAACCAGCATTTTCTAAAGAGTTTTGATCTTTGACATTTGATGAGTGAAAAACTTGTATATCTTTTTGTGAGAACTAAAAACAATTAGGGAAGTTACAATTCAGGAAAGTGTAAAGGGCATTAATTCTACCCTTTCAATTGATAATGTGGAGCAGAATTATTCATTTTACTGAATTCAAGAACTTGTCCCTAAGTGGAAAGGTTTTGAATTAAAATAAGTTAACCATAGAAATGATTTGAGATTTAAGTAGCTTACTTCAAAAACTGAAGACTCAGCTATTTAGTGAGGTACCCCGCAACTTAGTGAGCCCCTGTTTCAAAAAAAAAATAAAGAATAAAAAAGAGGACTGGGGTGTAGCTTGGAGGTAGGATGCCCCTGAGTTCTACCCCCAGTTCTGCAAAACAAACAAACAAAATAAAACAAAAAAATGGAAGGCTTTTCATACCAAGAAACCTTACACATACATACTGCTGACTTTGATACTTAGAGAAGAGAGGGCAATGATCATAACTTCTGGGGGTTTTTCTAACTTCACAAGTCTATGACCTCTGGAATTCTATGAAACATGAAAGTACTAAACAATGAGCAGAATGGTCTCATTACCAACCCACCCATGATTATAGTGTGTAAGGTAAACAGAAAACATTTCTTTTGTAGATTATTAAATGTAAGTCAGAAGAAGGGGGAGGTGTCCCAGTCATCCCCACTTGCGGCTCACTTCACCCTCCCAGCTCTGTGGCCACACCTGAGACCTTACAAGGAGCTGGAGAAGTCAGGCGTGGTGGGGGCACTTGTAATCCCAGCATTTGGGAGGCTGAGACAGGAGGATTGCAGGTTTTCCAGGATAGCCTCAGCAACAGTGAGATTCTCATCAACCTAGCAAGACCCTGTTTCAAAATAAAAGTAAAATAGGAGTGGGGGTATATCTCAAAAGTAGAATGCCCCCAGGTTCAATCCTCAGTTCAATACCACAAAATAAATAAATAAATAAATAAATAAAATAAAATAAAAAGGAGCTGGAGGCATTGGACCTCACAAACTTTGAATCCACACCTCTCAATATTTGGCCACAGCGCTGGCTTCATGGCTACTTCCTTCCGTACTGTAACCACACTTGTTCTTTCAATTTACTAGGCCCCTTCCCCTTTCCTCTTCTTCCCTGACCCAATACTTCATGCTCTTCCCTCCAGTGATAAATTTATGTATGTCACCATCCATCCTTCTTCTTTTTTCCTAACACTTAAACTTAAATGTTTATAAAATACCTTGTTTTAAGCCAGGTGTGGTGGCGCACACTTGTAATCCCAGTACTTGGGAGGCTGAGACAGGAGGATCGCAGGTTCGCAGCCAACCTCAGCTACTTGGTGAGACCTTGTTTCAAAATTAAAATAAGGCTAGGGGTGTAGCTCAGAGGTAGAATGTCCCTGGGTTCAATCCTCAAACCCACACACACACAAAAATCTTGTTTTTCTGTAAATACATTCAACCAGTTATAAGCCTCTGAACACTGGCAGAAATATATCTTGGCGGATTCCTTGCCTTTCTTCTGGGTTGTATCTAAGTTTCAGAGTTTAGGGATGGTGTCATGCCATTAGGGATGGGACAGGCCTTGGGGGACCCAAGTCGCTTACCGCAGGCATCATCTGTTTGCACCAGTGGCCAGCACATCACTGTCAGCAGTGCTGGGACTTTGGCACTGCCAGCTCCTTCAGTCCCCCGGGCACACAGGAAGTCATTCCACTGCTGCCAGAGGCTGGCTTCAAGGGTCCTGGACATCACTCCATCATTCTTTGTCCTTTCAAGAAAATAAAATATTTAAAAGTGCAAATAAAAATATAAACCATCCATGCCTTACGACCCAGAATGAACAAATGTCACTGTGTCTTCCTGTTTCCTTCACATATTTTTTCAAAGAAATAAAACAGTACAGATAAAGGTCAAGTCCCTTATCGGCCGATCCCTAGACTAACTCCCTTCTCTCCCTTACTCCCTAGAGACAACCAGGATCATAAAAGCAGTGCAAAGCTAGCATTCACTGTCACTGTTCTTTTTGGTTTTTGTTTTTGGGGGTACTTGGGGTTTGAACCCAGAGGCATTCTACCTCCAAGCCACATCTCTATCTCTATTTTATTTTGAAACAGGGTCTCAGTAAGTTGCTGAGGCTGACTTCCAACCTGCGATCCTTCCTGTCTTAGCCTCCCAAGTACTGGGATTACAGGTATGTGCCACCGTGCTTTGCTTGTTACGTCTTTGTTTGTATTTGTGATTTTTAAAAGCATATACATGCACGATCATACTAAATATAATATACTGCAGCTTGATGTTGCAAATATTTCTTAAATGTATCCATGTATTGTTAAGGAATCAATTTATTCTCTTATTTATTTATTTATTTTTTTGGTGCTGGGGATTACCCAGGGGCATTCTACCTCTGAGCTACACCCTCAGCCTTATATTATTTTTTATTTGAAACCAAGACCTTGCTAAGTTGCAGAGGGCCTCACTAAGTTTCTAAGGCTGGCTTTGATCCTCCTGTCTCAGCCTCCCAAGTACAGGGATTACAGGCATGCACCACCATGCCTGGCTCAAAATGGTGGTTTTACAAAATGGAGCTTAAGTCAAGCTATTCCTTGGATAGAAAAGATCTAATTATATTCTCACAGACCTATCCACCTTTCAAAACTTTCAGCCAAGTTCAAGGCACCAACATCTCTTCCTTCTACAGCAATGTCTTCCTGCCCTGCACTGTCCCATAAGGTCTCTTCTCCACGGAACAGGCAGGTGATACTTCTCCCCTCCCCCTCCCCCTCCCCCTGCCAGGTTGATGAGTCTCATTACTCTCAGAGGCTGTTCTCGAACCTGCAATCCTGCCGTCCCGGCCTCCCAAGTACAGGGGTTACAGGCATGCACAGACACGCAAGTGACCTTTCAAGAATGGAAATTAGATCAACAATAGCCCTGCACAAAACCCTCAAATGGCTCCCCATTCTACTTAGAAAAAAAGTCCAACTCGCTACCTCGGCCTGAAGGTGGATGTGATCCAGTCCTTGCTCACCCTCCAGATTCATCTTCTCCCAGTCTCTACTCCAAATGTCCTCCTCACTGCACGGGCCTTCTCTATTTCTTCCCGCGTTTCAAGCTCTTCCTCAAAGTATTAACCTCACTATTCCTTCTTGTCTGAAATCCACTTTCCTCAGAATGTAAGCACAGATCTGGCTTCCTTGCCAATCTCTTCAAAGTCACTCTCCTTGGAAGGCCTTTCCTGTACACCCTACCTAAAATAGCATCTCCAGCCCGCACCCTTTCACCCCGATAAACTCTGCTTCTCATATTCACCACTACCTGAACTGATAAACATGCTTACCCATAAGTCTGTCTCACTTCACGAGAGCAGTATTATTCATTATTTTATTCCCAAGGCCTAGGGCAGTACTTGGTTTATGTTTTTTGTTTTGAGTTTTTTTTTTTTTTTTTTTTTCGGTACTGGGGATTGAATTCAGGGGCATTCTACCTCTGAGTTATACCCCCAGCCCTATTTTTTTTTATTCTTTATTTTGAAACCGAGTCTCACTAAGTTGAGGAGTGCCTCACTAGGTAGCTGAGGCTGGTCGCGAACCCAGATCCTCCGGTCTCAGCCTCCCGAATGCTGGGATTACAAGAGTGCACCACCACGCCCGGCTCCAGTACTTGGTTTAGATAGGAACTTGGTAAACTTTTATTCACTAAGTAAATCAATTGATGTTTCCTGGTACGTATTTTCAACATTTTTCTAAATTATAGATGTTTCTGGATCACAGAATGTATGCATTTTCAATTGGGCAAGGTATTTCCAAATTGCTCTCCTGAGTAGTTGTGTCAGAGCTGAGAGGCTCAACTCAGGAACTCAGGATAAGGGGTGGGGTGCGGTCCTTGGCCAACGTGACAGAAAAGAATTTTGGCACATGCCAATCAGAGACATGGACAGAGGTTTACTTAGGAAAGTAGGGAATACACATTCAAGGGAGAGTGTGGGCCATCTCAAGAGGGCGAGGGACGTTTTAGGAGTGCAAGACTCTTCATTTATAGGGGACTTTCATGAGGGGTGGGCTGGAGGTGCAGGAGGATCATCTCTGTAGTCACAAGGGGATTTAGGGTGCCCTGGTCCTGAGCTGCACCATTGTGTTTTCAAGTGTCCTTCTAAACTACTCAAGGACAGCCAACAAGGTTGAAAAGATGGCTGTCTGGAGCAGGGCCCAAGGAGATTCCTCTTCTGTGTGATCTGTTGTCGTTGTCTGATAACGGACACCTCCCTAAGGAAGGTCAGCAGCGCTCAGGTCTCTTGTAAGTTCCTCGGGGACTTTTGGGTCTAATGGGCCTTGTCACAGGCTTCCAGATTAAAGTTACATTCTCCTTGATCTCCCTTATGTATCCTTTCTATTTAAAAATTTTTATCATTATTATTATTTATTTATTTATTTTTGCGGTACTGGGGATTGAACTCAGGGGCATTCTACCTCCAAGCTACACCCCCAGTCCTATTTTTTATTCTTTATTTTGAAATAGTGTCTCACTAAGTTGTGGAAGGCCTCACTAAGTAGCTGAGGTGTAATAAACTTCCTGTTTTCCGTCCTAATCGGTGTTGGGTCAATTCTGGAGATCCTCTGGTCTCAGCCTCCCAAATACTGGGATTACAAGCGTGTGCCACCACACTCGGCTTCTTATGTCTCCTTTCTACCTATTCATTTCTTCTAGCCTACATTAGCTGTAACAATTTACACTCCCATCAGCAATGGGTAACTTTTCTTCTCTAGATCCGTGCCAACATGTGATACCGTTAGACTTAGAAACCTTTGCTGTCTGATGGAGGATTTGATTTGCATTTCTGATTACTAGTGAGGTTGAGCGTATTTTCTTTAACTTTGTGGTAGAATAATAAGAGTTACTAAAATGAAAGGCCAAGAATTACCCCTTCCCTGGTACTTGCAAAAGAATGTAACTACAGATAAACTGCCTGCACAGAGGGCCGTGTATCCAGGCAACCACCTGTAGAAAAGATGCCCATGAAGGTCACAGCTGGCCCTGTGAAAGGTCACATAGGTTAGTAGCCTGCTCAGAATATTCCCTCTCTTGCCGTCCCCTTACCCAACTTCCCTGAGTGATCCTGCAATCACTGACTGTAATGTTTCCGCTTCTGTAAGCCTGCCTGCCTGCTTCCGCCATCATCTCAAATCTATAAAATGAAAGCCCATGCCACGTGGAGCTCGGGCCGGAGTTTTTCAGGAACTAGCCTAACTTTGGCCCGCCGGTGCAATAAACTTCCTCTTTTCCATCCTAATTGGTGTTGGGTCAATTATTCTGGAGGATTCCTGCAACTCCTGTATGCGTGTGTGTGGCATGTGTGTGTGTGTGTGTGTGTGTGTGTGTGTGTGTGTGTAAGTGTGTTGTGTGTATGTGGTACTAGGGATGGAACCCAGGGCCCTTTTACCTCCGGGCTATACCTCCAGACCTATTTGATTTTTTATTTAGAAACAAAGTCTAATTAAGTTGCTGACAACCTCACTAAGTTCCTGAGGCTGGCCACGAATCTGCAATCCTCCTGTCTCAGCCTCCCAAGTACTAGGATGACAAGTGTGCACCACACGCCCAGCTTTTAACTTATTCTTCTATCGGGTATTCTTCCTATTTACAAAAGTAGATTTATATGGTCTGAATGCTAATGTTTTGTTTGATATATATGTTACAATTAACTTCTCCCAGTCTGTGGCTTTCCTTTCAATTTTGTTTATGGGATATTTTATCAAACAGAAGTGCTAAATTTGAAGTATTCAAATTTATTAGGCTTTTCTTTCATAATTTATGCTTTTGATTTCACATTTAAGTAATCCTTCCTTCCCCTGTGATAATAAATGTGTTCTCCTATACTTTCTTTTAATGAAGTTTTTCTTTCGTTCCAGGTTTAGATCTTTTTCATCCAGAACTTAATTTATAGAAGTGGTTCTAAAGTTGCAGTATGGGGAAACTAGGAATTCCCCAAACTCTTTCAGGAGGTCTGCAAGGTCAAAACTATTTTAATAATATTACTGAGATGTTACTTATCTTTTTCACTGTCATTCCCTCAAGCACAGTGGAGTCGTCTAGACGTTTATTAACAAGTAATGATGTCACCACTCTTTTGGCCAATAAAATGTGTGTTTATCCATGTGTTTTATAAATTTCTTAGCTTTAACTTCTAATATGATAAAGATCAATGTATATAACCCACAGAGGCACAAAATCTATGGGGTCTTCAATAATTTTTAAGAATGTAACGGAATCCTAAAACCAAAAAGCTTGAGAACTGAGACAGATATCTATTATTTCTTTCTTTCTTTTTTTTTTTTCTTGCACAGGAAGTATCCTCTGAACACACTAGGTCTATAATGATTCCTCTATCAAATGCCAAGGTCCCAAAAAACTTGTCTTTATCCTTTTCATGTGATAGCATTGAATTATCTAATTGCTACACTTCTATAAGGAATCTTCATTTTGAAGAGGGAAAATCATTCTTCCTTCATTTATTAGAATTATTTTGGCTCTTCTTAGACCTTTCCTCTCTATATAAGTAACTTTAGAATCAACTTCTCAAGTTCCACTAAAAATTCTGTTGGGATTTTGATTGAAACTTCAAGAATTGTGGAGAATCATAATCCTTATAAGATTGATTTTCTGTTCTGTGAACTCACTATTACATACTTTTTAATACGTCGTCTCTTTTGCCCTTCAGTATTTGTAACATCTTCATAAAGGTTTTAAACATTTTTGTTAGATTTATTCCCAAATATCTTATTGTTTCTATTGCAATTGTAACTATTATCTTTCCCTGACTATTACATAGGTATATGGATTTGGGTACTTACTTGGGTATGTAGAATTGCTATTGATTTTCCATATTGATCATGCATTTAGCAAGATTGCTTAAACAGTTATTCTAATTTTTTTCTGGCTGAGTCTCTTGGAGTTTCTAGCTAAGAAATTATTTTGTCTACAAACATTTCTTACTTTTCTTTGCTAATTATCTGGCTTCTTTTTTCTCTTAAGTATAAGGACTAGAACTTGTGTATGATGTTTAATTGTAGAAGTTATAACAGGCTCCTCATGTCCTTTACTCTAATAGAAATACTTCTGGAATCTCTCTCTCGTGTGTGTGTGTGTGTGTGTGTGTGTGTGTGTGTGTGTGTGTGTGGTACTAGGGATGGAACCCTGGGGGATTCTACCTCTGAGCTACACCCCAAGTCCTACTTTATTCTTTTATTTTGAAATAGGGTCTCATTAAGTTACAGATGGCCTCACTAAGTTGCTGAGGCTGGCCACGAAAGTGCAATCTTCCTGTCTCAGCCTCCCAAGCACTGGGATTACAGGCATGTGCCACTATGCCCAGCTTGGAATCTTATTATTAAATATGTTGTTTACACTTTTCATATATACTCAGATAAAGTTAATATTCCCAGTTAGTTAAAAAAAATTGCCTTTAATTACAAATTTGGGCTTTTTAATACTTTTCTTATATTTATTGAGAGGAGCATATGGGTCTTCTCCTTAATCTGACAATGAGATAGATTAGATTTTAAATTGTAGCAAGGCTGGGCATGGTTGCACACTCATATAATTTCAGTACTTGGAAGGCTGAGACAGGGATTGCAAGTTCACGGCCAGCCTCAGCTACCTAGTGAGGCACTCTGCAACTTAGTGAGACCCTGTAAAGAAGGAAAAATAGGGCTGGGGGTGTAGCTTGGAGGTAGAATGCCCCTGGGTTCAATCCCCAGTACTACAAAAAATAAAATAAAATAAATTGTAGTACCATCTTTGCATTTGTGGTAAACTATTTCTTCTTGATGTATTAACTAGAATTCTTTGCGGGATTTGATGTCATAATTACTGTAGGATGTTAATGTCACTGTTCAAAATGAGATTCATTTCTAATTGTGTTTGTGGTACTGGGGATGGAACCCAGAGACATTCCACCTCAGGCTACATCCCTATTTGGAAACAGGGTCTCACTAGGTTGCTGAGAGCCTCATTAAGTTGTTGAGGCTAGCTTTGAACCTGTGATTCTCCTATCTCAGCCTCCCAAGTACTGGAATTACAAGGGTGCGTCACCACACTTACCTCTAATTTTTGTGTGTGTGTGTTGGGGGGTGCTGGGGATTGAACCCGGGGCATTCTACCTCTGAGCTACACCCCCATCCCTATTTTATGTTTTAGCTTGAAACAGGGTCTCACTAAGTTGCAGAGGGCTCAATAAGTTGCTGAGGCTAGCCATCAACCTGTCATCCTTCTGTCTTAGCCTCTCAAATACTGGGATTAGAAATGTGTGCCACCACTATTTTGGTATCAAGATTAGTACTTCATAAGTGTGGCAGCCTTTACTCCTCTTCTGTTGTCTGGAATATTGTATAAAGTAGTGTCGGGGGCCGGAAGGCTGGTCAGAGCCGGAATTCACACTTTGGGGGAATTCCCCTCAACAGTCACAATGACAATGCAGAAACCTGTTCTATCTGTTATCCCGCTGAGGCCTTTGCCTGATAAGGACACGGTCAGCCTTGACCAATCCTGCAAGCCCACATAAGCTTACCTGACCCCCTGACCCCACCCCTCACCTCT